>JAFMSR010000001.1:15882514-15900693 GCA_022818135.1 Saxidomus purpurata | reverse complement strand
ACTTAATGTCCGGTGTGTAAATATTACATGCATGAGTCGGTTTTCTATAGGATGTGTAGCAGAGCAAAGGTCACATAATATATCTCTACAGGGGTGTAGTAGGAATTCACTATTATATATATCAACACTATAAGCCACACGAAGTGACAAGATGAGTCATTCAGGAGGTATGATGAGGTATTGAGGAGGTAATGAGGAGGCATGAGGAGGTAATGAGGAGGTACGAGGAGGCATGAGGAGGTAAGAGGAGGTATGATGAGGTATTGAGGAGGTAATGAGGAGGTACGAGGAGGTTATGAGGAGGGTCACTTCTTGTGGCTTATAGTGTTGATATATATAATAGTGATTTGGTACAGACGGCGAGGTCAGTTGCTAATAAAGCGAGACCGTTATCTCACTATGGAGAGTAACGACAAGAACATCATATTTCATTGTAGGAAATGTGGTTACGTTTTTTTTTTGCTTTGGAGAATTCTATTACACCACTTCAGAGTATGACATACATGCGAGTATTATTCAAATATCTGTGTATGCTGCGACTGCGTGTTTGAAAACCGTAAGGCATTTCTCAAGCATGTGAAAATGAAAGCCTCGGATGTAGTGAGGAGAAACAGACCAATACAAACGGATTCTAACCTTTTAGGGATATCTAAGGGAGGTAAAAGTCGTTTGGTTCGGTCTCCTGAATGTTTGCGGCTATATGCGTCAAAATGTTTTATTCGATTTCTATCTATATGGCACTGGTCTGCAAATGAGACATGTATGTTGATATTTCGGATTATTTCATTTCAAATTTGGGGTATGCCGTCGAAATCATACAAGTAATACTGGACTTTAATGAGCACCCCAATGACCAATAAATGGAACCTACCCATTGTAAAATTCCAAATGAAACACTTATAAAAAGATAGGACGGTTTATTCAAGCGTATAATGCAATGAAAATAAAACAAACTTTTGCGTATATTTCTCAACATACATGTAGATTAATCAAATATTTAAAAAAAGGTTGATAACTAATATATTTCGAAAGGACATCAACTGCATACTTATAAAAACCACAAACAGGTATTAAATAACAAGCGAGATTGTCATGGTGACACGATTAAATTACATTTTTTTGAAAGAACTCCAAGCACACACTGCGACCCGTAAACCGCAATCCTTTTCTTTGAATAGCGTTAATTTTAGTGGAGTGAGC
Organism: Saxidomus purpurata; assembly: GCA_022818135.1. Classification (NCBI taxonomy): domain Eukaryota; kingdom Metazoa; phylum Mollusca; class Bivalvia; order Venerida; family Veneridae; genus Saxidomus; species Saxidomus purpurata. The sequence goes on along the minus strand of JAFMSR010000001.1, from coordinate 15,899,493 downwards.
GTTGTAGGAAAACATTATTTTAATCTTGCGTATATTTGAAATGAATAGTTTTAGATAAAAGCTTATTATTTGATTTAAACTCTTGCTTGTTGCTAGACCTCATCTTATCACTTCGTGTGGCTTATAGTGTTGATATATATAATAGTGAATTCCTACTATACCCCTGTAGAGATATATTATGTGACCTTTGCTCTGCTACACATCCTATGGAAAACCGACTCATGCATGTAAGATTTACACACCGGACATTAAGTGCTAATTGAATGGCGGACGCAAAAGCGATGATATGGTCTCCGAACCGGTCGTTACAACCTGAAAAGTCTGCTCTTTTTATCGAGTCGGATTCAATCGCGTCATTGTTTCACTCCTCATTGGTTAATTCAGCTCATTCAAAAGGAGAACTCTTGTCAACATAAAACTCGAATGACTGTCACAATTATTTCCCTTAGACCATATGAGCACATATGTTGGTATGAGGAAAAGTTTCGGGTAGACATCACTCTTGCGGTGATAGAAACCAGTTTCTGTAGCAGTTACTTCCCCTACATCGTTCATGCGCAAACATATCGTAATAAGCAAAAATATCAGTATGGGCAAAATTTCGGGTATGGGCAAAATTTCGGGGGGCACACTCCTTTTATACTACTTGTGTTGTAACTCTGTCTTTCCAGTCTAGCTTCTATCTTTTCTAGGTTATTTAGAACGACCTGCATCTGCTCTTCCAGACAAAGCTTTGATTTTTGATCATTGTTGACTTCTTGGTTAGGTTTTGTATCCGTTCCAGTCGCCTTAATCATTCTGACAGTTTGACGTTGTCTGTCGTTCCTTCCAAGCACAAGTTCGTATCTCTCCTCAACATCAACAGCCTGCTGAATAGTCCAACACTCCTTGTCTAAGCAAAGACATCTCATCTCAGGACTGATTGCTTTGTAAAACGGGTGCAGTGCCAGTGATTCTTGGGCAACATTGTCAAGTTCTGGATATGCCCACTGTGCCATGATGCGAAGGTCATAACCGATGGAAGCAAGTGCCTCATCAACCCCTCGTCTTCTTGCTTCAAGTCTAGCGATATATTTAGTTTTCCGCTTCATGCTACCGAACCTATCGGACAACTATTGAACCAGTTTACGAAATATTATTCTGTCACGTAGTTGTAGGCCCAGATAAAATGTGCGGACAGGGCCCGGAAACCGTGAAGCAAGTATCAGAGTCTTTTCTTCTTCGGACCAACTGCCTAGGTCTGCACAGTTAGAAAAGTAAGAATAATAACTCTCCCAGTCTCCACAACATCATATATCTCTGGTCGTATCGCAGGAACGTTTGATCTAAAGGCATTGTTTCTCGGAATACCAACATAATTTCCATCATCACCTGGGTTTCGGACTTCTCGTCTACGCCCACCAAGGAATGCACGAAAATTTGGTAGCTCTTATCGTTCATCACCACTGCCCTCAGATTCAACAGCATGCTGATTTTAACCCCTGTGTCCAGTCAGCTGCAAACGTCCTGCACCAGAACCCCTCTGATCAGCACTTAAGTAACCCCGTCTCGTATGCGGCAAGTTCCCTCGATATTCTGACCTGTATTTATCTGCATCAAAACCACAGCCACGTCCACGACCATCAGCAACGCCAGATCCTCGTATGCCACTATCTGCACTACCTATGTATACCCTGTGTTCAGCCAGATCCTTGATTGGAGCAACATCTGTCGACTGCCCACCTTCCAGAGTAAGCACGTTGTCTCGAACACTGCCATCCGATACAGTCAAAGTTCTTTGGCGACCCCTTGACATCTTGGAAGCTTATGGGTAATCGTCATCTGCGCTTACCCCATCTGTAAAGAACGGTTGAGTTTCAGATAAGCACCCACGGTTGCTGTTCAAAACCCAAGTATCTCGTCAGAGAAAATAATGTGCACGATTATCAGCATCACAAGTGAAACATGGCCTCGCTCAGATTCCTAAAAGTAACGACATGTGTGGTTGAAAATATGCGTGGCATTCCCTGTTTGATATTATTTTTGTTTTTATTCCAGTATAACACTTTGGAAAAGCAATCATATGGTAGTTTAACATGTTCACATTCTTGAAGTGTTTCTTAATTTTATTCAGAATATTGTCAGAAATAGAGAAATTTCACAAAAGTTGTACCTATTTAAATTCAGTAATGTATAACACGATGTGAAAATTATTGAAGTTTTTATTTCTTGTTATTTTTTCCCTTTCTACTATGTAACAGTTGCTAATGCAAAAAGAAGATGCAAACTGGCTGTTTCTGCTCTGTATTTATACACTTCTGAGACGTATCATGTAATTGTCTTGTCCAATCAAAATGCTAGTTTAACAGTTACTATGTGATTAGTCCCTGAACAAATTCAATTATTAAACAGTAATACTTACAGCTCATGGGGAGATCGAAGCTGTTTTCTTAATTAAATTCATTGAGCAACATTCTGCACTAAAAATAATGACATAATATAAGAAACCTATAAAAAGCCACCAGCCTTTTCAGTATAATGTAGGAGTACAAGACAAATATACCTATATTCTTATATGAAAACATAATAGTAGTTACATAATGAATACAAAACAATACAATAAACAACCTAAATACGGTACCTTGAAGGGAGCTTTTTCATATTTCTACACGAATGATGCACTCTGAAAATTCAAAGTAGAAAAACTAACAAGAGGGCCATGATGGACGTGATTGAGTATTCAATGTCTAGGACCAGTCTTGAGAAAATATGATGAGTTTTTATCATAATTACGACATGACATCCCTAGCTTTACACTTTTACACGTCCGAATGCCCTAAGTTCCACACTTGCCACATATTTCGGCTGTTTTCTGTTCAAATGTTTTTGTGGTAGTTGGTAGTGTTTATTAAGTGTCGATATTATTTTTGCCTAGCAATTTGCTCATATTTTTAACTATCTGTATTATCTTTTCTAATGTTGATTTAAGGCCCCAAACACCCCAAAACTATCCGATCTCTTCTCAGTTCATCAGCATTATGAAAAATGCAATCCCTTACGCTGTTTCTATATCAAGTTACGTATTTGCCGATCATTTCGATCCCTTGTAAAAAATGTCTTGTTGTAAAACTTGTACTGAGCGAGGATCGGGTTTAGCATTTTCATTCATTCGAATCTGTCAGTTTTTTAACTGGTGGTAATGTCCAAGACTAAATAATTTTTATGTCCATATTTTTTACTCTGACACAATGTTTTCAGACTGTATATACAAGGTGATATTTTCTTATGTTTCTACGCGCAGGTAAAATTATACAGACAAGACTAAATATATTTAAATATCACGTCTATTTTAGTGCGTTGTACGTCATACGCTAATTACCAACAGTTTGCTTCGAATAATCTCTGATCCAACCTATGGGTCATTTTCAACCTATTTCACATGCATGTTCCTTAAGAAGTCGTTTGCCAAAACTAATTCCACATCCTTGGTCTAGAAGTTTGAGTCGCTGACTAGAAATCACTGTAACGTCTCATTGATTGAGGGCCAAGGGTTCCGGTACTGCTACCGAACATGTCTCTTTATGTAATATAGTTCCTTACGGAGTATAGTAGTAAAACACTTGTTCTTCCGAGGAACAATGAAACTGCCCGCCTGTAAGGTAACAATGTGCGTTAAAGTCCGAGAGACAAACATATGCCAAAACTGTTTAATTCAATTTTCTTCAAAAGTTATTTAAATCTTATATATATTTGGTGCGAAAAAACGTGCATTTATGTACTACATGTATGATAATTTGCAGTGTCTATTTTCCTAGAAGCTAAACTGTTTTCTCAAAAACTGTTAGTTAAAATTGTTTAGTAGTAAGGATTATTTCTCTCTTAAAAAGTCACAACATCTAAAGATGTTGACGAAATGCATGATTCAGATACAGAATAAGTTACGAAGCAAAATGTAGGTTACATCGAGACATTTTCTAACATCATATACCGAGATGGGAAGAAGATAGTCTTAGCCAGTCGCTTATCCTGATAATAAAATATGAAAAAAAATTAATATCATATTTTGGTTCTGATAGGAATATGTGATTCCGAGTTGAGTGCTCTGATAAAGAAAACTTTATATAGTAAGTTGTCCTATACTACAGGACTTGTGGGTTAAGCGAATATAGAGTAACAACCGTTTCGAGTTTATAAAGTTACTAGAATTTTGCGTTCAGCCCTTGACTTACAACTACAATAACCTAACTTTATTTTGTCCCCGTAAGTATGTTGAGCAAGTCAGTCGGTAATAATTTTGAGAGTTTCGAGAGTTTTGAACATTAGGTATTCTATAAAATCCAACACAATATTGAAATGATTGATAATTGTTTTGTACGTTTAATTGCATTTAATGAAGTTAAAGGTAAAAGCTGTTGATAGATATACGTCAATTTTTAAAGTTAGTAATGATGTTTTTTCTGTAGGTTTGATTCCTCGGCACAAGTATCAAAATCAAGGTCACTAGGTAAAATTATAAAAATAAATCCATGTGAACATTTTAAAGTTCTTATTTTGAAACCGGACAAGCAAATTCAATTAAGACAGATAATCAGACAAGAGGGCCAAGATGGCCAAATATCGCTCACCTGGACCTACTTACAACCGTAAACTATATATAATCAACACAAACATTCTCTTTGACCTGGACAAGACAAATCTTTTGACCAATTTACATGATGATTGGTTTGTAAATGTCACCTGTACGGCATACACAAGGTTTTTAACGGGTGACCTAGTTTTTGACCTCAGATTGCCTATATTCAAACTCGACCTAAATTTTATCAAGACAATCATACTTACAAAGTTTCATGAAGATACAATGAATAATGCAACCTTTCTTGCATACACAAGGTTTTTCTGTGATTTGACCCCGCTACCTAGTTTTTGACCAAAGATTATCCGTATTCAAATTATATGTAGATTGCATCAAGATAATCATACTCACCAAGTTTCGTGAAGATCAATTGAAAAATGCAATTTCTATTGCCTACACAAGGTTTTTCTATGATTTGACCCCGTGACTTAGTTTTTGACCCCATATGACCCATATTCTAATTTGAACCGTATTTTATCAATGCAATCATACTGAATTAGTTTCATGGAGATAAAGTGAAAAAAGCAACCTTTATTGCATAAACAAGGCTTTTCTATGATTTGACCCTGTGACCTAGTTTTTACCACTGATAACCAATATTCGAAGTCGACCTAGATTTCATCAAGGCAATCATACTGACTTTATCATACTGATTAAGTTTCGTAAAGATCCAATGAAAAATGCATTAACAAGGTTTATATATGATTTGACCCTGTGACCTAGTTTTTGAGCGCAGTTGACACATATTCGGACTCGACCTAGATTTTAACAAGGCATTCATACTGACCAAGTTTCATGATGATCCAGTGAAAATGCAGCCTCTATTGCATACACAAGGTTGAATATAGACAGACGACGGACACCAGGCGATCACAATAGCTCACCTTTGAGCACTTCGTAATCAGGTGAGCTAAAAATAGGCAAAATAAGAAAATGTAACAAAGGGGGATAATTTGACAATTAGGCAAGGTAGAGGTTTTTGGGCACTGCACTCTCTCTCAATGTATGCAGTTTGAACAAATTTCCTTTAGTTTTGATCTGGACATGAAAATGTAACAAAGGGAGGTAATTTAAAATAGACATGGTAGAGGTATGGTTCTTGTTCACTGCACTCCTAATTGTGCTGTATCACTGTTTTAAGATTCAAGTAATTCCCATTAATACTTTTGGAGGTAAGCTCCGGACAAAGAAAAGGACGAACGAACGAATCGATTTCTATATGTCACCCGAAGTTCCTTCAGGGCATAAAAAGTGAAAGCTGTCAATGTTTTCATAGTTTTCAAAATACACAATTCACTGATACTAAAATGATTTTATTTTTCTTTACTTGTCAGCAGTAAACAAGATAGCAGTTTTTGACTCGATTAAGTGATTTCAATTAATTGTAAGCCGTTTAGACATTGATTTAAGGTTTCGATGCAAATATATCGATGTATTAGTGACGCAGACTCATAATAAAAGGGTTCATGTACGCTAAACCGGACGGAAAAAATAAAAATAAAATAAATACCGACATACTTCCGCATTGTTGGAAGAAAAATGTATGAACTTAAACGGCTTTATCAATAACAAGAGGGCCAAGACTACCCTATATCGCTCACCTGGCTACATTTTAATACATGATCAACTATCGGATCACAGGAAAGGTCAATTTAGGCCTTGTGTTTTTTTCTTATATTAGCTTATGTAAAATCAAGTGAACAACCTTTGTAAAGGTTCACTAGGCAGTGCTATCCGGGGTCATGATTTGAAAAATCACGCTAAATATATTAACTCTTGGGAATGTTGTTTCAGGGAAGATGTTTATATTTTTTTCCTATATATGCAATTATGCATTATGTAAAAAACAAGTGACCGACCCCCAGGGCGGGTTCAGTTTTGACCAAGGGGTCATGATTTGTACATTCTTGGTAGAGGTCCACTACACAATGCTACATGCTAAATATCTAAGCTCTATGGCTTGCAGTTTGCATTAGGGAACGATTTCTAAATTATTTTTCTATATTAGCCTTTTTAAACTGAAGTGACACAAGGGCGAGGTCAATCTTGACCCACATTTGGGTCATAATTTGAACATTCTTGGTAGATCTAGTGGCCCATCCAGTTATGGAACATACCAAATATCTCAGCTCAAGGCCTTATGGTTTCAAAGAAGGAGAATTTTAAACTTTTTCCTATATGAGCCTATGTAATTTAAAATGACCCCGGGCGGGGCTAATTTTGAACCGGGGGTCATATTTTGAACACTCTTGGTAGAGGTCCGCTAGTTTATGCTACAAGCTAAATATCTAAGCTCTAGGTCTAATGGTTTCAGAGAAGAAGATTTTTAAAGTTTTTGCTAATTAAGAATATGTAAAAGAAATGACCCCTGGGCGGGGTATATTTTTAACCGGGAATCATTATTTCAAAATTCATAGTAGAAGTCCACTAGACAATGCAAAATGCCAAATATCTAAGTTCTGGGCCTTACCATTTTTTTAAAGAAGAATGTTTTTTAAGTTTTTCCTTTCCGTTGCAATGTGAACCAGAGTTCTGTACGAAATGTAATTATTTAATCAGCTTTGACAGAGCTATATGCAAGGAGCATACCTGCCAAGCTTCATCTACTACAGATGAGATGTTGTTCGAAGGAAATTGTGAACGGTTGTACGACGGACGCCGGGCGGTGAGCGATCCTAATAGTTCATACTGGCACTTTAAGCAATGCGTGTCAATACGTACAACTCCTCATATGAACTATTCATAAATTAATCAATTAATAAACGTATTTGAAATACTGATGGAAGTGGATTATTCTTAGCTGACGAAAATTAAGTAAGATTGTGGCTTTTTAGGCATTTAATATTAGGCGACACATTAGAACAGGTGAACTTCTAAACCATCGTTTACTATTAAGTTCTAATCAATTACATAATACTATACATGTTTCCAATTTTATGCGTCAACTATGTTTTACATAGAGGCCATCTAGTCAAATAGTTTTAGTAGTATTTCCAAGATTTTACAGTAATCATATCATAGATCATGTTAAGAGGAAGTAACTGCTGAGAGAGTATGTTAAACTCCACTAAGCTGTTACTTCCACTTGCAATAGGTAGTACCGTCGTGTTAAAGAATTCAGCTGATTGTATACAATGAAATTAGTTTCAAATATGTTTCAAAAACAGGTTGACTTTATTGACCTGCGTTTGTAAGATTTATTTGCATCTAATCAAACCATAGTCACATGAAGTTTTGACCTCCATCCCGATCCGATCCGCCCCTGTAAATCTACCGTCACAACGACAAATCATGTTCAGAAAATCAGAGAAACAATGTCCAATCAAGTAGCGGTAAAAATCATTTAAAAAAAAAATCACCCTGAACCCATTATAAAGCATATATTATACAAGTTATGAAACATTCTCGGCGAATCGCTTTGATTCCCCTTGTTTATGCTTGAATTTCTCCGTAAAATGAAGGGGCATAGAGTATCCACTGGTGTATTGGACCTCTACCAAGTTTATTCAAATCATACCCCTAAAATTGACACCAGAGTACACTGTTTTACATTATATACATGTTTAAGGAAAACTTTAAAACACTTCAGTACCTAGTTGTCATTTACAATGATTATTCAGATCATACCCCTTATGTCAAAAGTTTATTTAGCTACAGCAAATGAATTTGAACTGTATATATAGATTTGCATGTAGATTGAGTGACCTTGACCTACTGATCTATTTTCTAGTTTTTTAAGCTACAACATTGAAATATGCTCAATTTTAAATGATGAGTTCAACCTTGACCTTTGCAGACCTTGATCTTTACTTACAGACGTAGTTTCCTGTTTTTGAACGTACGACAATAAAATTGTATCCATGGTTATATTAGTTCTCGGGTGAGCGATATTGGGCCACCATTGCCCTCTTGTTATGATGGTAGAATCAGTATGGATTTTCATTTAAACAGAAAATATAGGGTAAACACCTATCGTAGACAACAATATAATATTGGCCACGTACAATTACACACGGAAGCATTTGCTTAAAACATATTTACTTTATAGAGTGTAATAAAGAATATAAAAGTATTACACTATTGAGGAAGTTCGTCCTTTACCAGTTGCGAATTTGCCAATGTTCTTTTTTTTACATAAAAATAATTACATGTATGTATGATTTTATGAAACAAGTTAAATAGATTAAGTGCCTATTGTAAAGTAAAAATAGAGACAGCTATTAAATGAAGTGTTTATCGTATACAGGCCGAATTAAATGAGCTTTAAACATTTCTAAAAATGCGTTTGCCTAAAACGTGATACTTGTGAGTGAAGGGTCTAATTGATAAAATATCTTATCTAAAAGCTGTTAAGTAGCTTGATTTTTAGACTCTCTTTATCGATATAACTTATCAATATATTTTTTACACAGTTTGTAATAGGCAATATCCATATCTTACTTCATAGATAATCATTCAAATATTTCGTAATACAACGAAAGAAATCATTTTGCCAAATAAAACTTTTATACCTACAAAATAGATTTAGTCAATGACATAATGTATACATTAGAAAATTATCAAAATCTTGCATTGGTATGCAGGACTATATTTTAACAATTACTTTTTCAGCACTTAATAAATGCAATTTTCACGTATCCAACTGATACCTGGTATGCATACAGCTGTTGTTAACAGAGCAAACTTACGAATGAAACAGGGTATGTACATACAAAAGGTCATTGTACGCCGCCGCCAGGAGGCGGTGTGCATGATTAAATACTAGTTAATGGAGTTGGAGAAGATTAAATTGATATTGAATATAAATAATTCAATGAATGTGTAAATAAAGTATTCATTTATGGCTAGTAGCTGTGAAAGAAGAAATGAAAAAGATTAGACGTTTTACAAACAAAATCGAATTTTTAAATACCTTTTCCCCGAACTGTTTATGCATTTGTTTACGGAGCCTTTTTTTCACGGATTATAAATTAAACGTGATAGATAAGAAAATCACTGACATCAATTCCAATGTGTCGTCACAAGTACGGAAACGCTATATCAAGTTTGAGGCATATGAAATCAATTAATGAATTTTTAAAAATGTCAAAAGCTAATTGTATTCGGCTTGTGTTTTGTCGTCCTTGATGTTTCTTATCGATCACTTGTACAAACTACATCAGCAATAGAAACACGCACTTTGGGGATCCCCTGAACTATAGCTTCTTTACTTTCGTTTTCGAAACCTTGAAAGTCGTCAGAATGTCATCATTTTAAAGCTGCCCGCCAACAGATTAGTTTCTAAACGTAAGAGATATACTACATGCACCACAAAGTGTTTCATATTCTTTAAATTTAGTGCAATTTCAAAGTATTAGAAATGTGTGGCCTACTGGGTATTTCCCCGCTTTAGTACAGGGTTTTCCAATATCACGTATTAACTTCCATGTCTATGTTTGATATATTTAGTTTTTAAAAAAATGGATAATTAAACTCGATGACGGTAATGTTTCGATAAATTATCTATATTTAAGTTTTCACTATTATAAGATGAAACTGAGTTTTTCTTTAACTATAACCATTATTTAATAACTGAAATCAACTTTCGCTTTTGAGATACATTGTACTTCCTCCTTCTCAAAAAGTTATCTAACAATAGTAAATAATTAGGATTAGCTGAATTAACAATTTATATAGCTTATCTGTTCATAGCCAAGGTATCGATCTTTCATAGCAACAACAACAACAACAACAACATTATTTATTATCAAACTCGGCGAATACATGTCTTTGGCTAATGAACAGTATAGACATATACTGGCCAGCAAAAGAAACGCAACTTTTACCTAGTACTTGAAATTTATAATATCATGTGCATTTTAAAAAAGAACTCGACCGGAGCAGAGACATAGAAGAAATAATCAATGATATTATCAAATGATAATTTCCTGCAGGCAGATAGGAAATTAAACGTTATAACCTTATATGCACGTATTTAATGAAACATTCTAAAACTAACTACATTTCGTCTCATATAAGGAAGAAAGATTTGAGCGTGATATTCAATACGGAACATCACTCGGATGGCCGGAATTAAGTTCAGCTTTTGAAAATTACCCCCGCGTAGTTTAACATTATTAAAAAGTTCACACACGTTTACATTTACGGTTTTTGTGTTCGAACTGCAACATATGTTGAATGTTCACCAAAACTTAACAGTTATTTTCTTAATTTTACGCTGTAAGTATAGTTTTGGCATATTTTATATATACGTGATACGGTCAATTACGCGGGACGTTGTTCGTGCTTTATGTTGTATATATGACGTCGTCAACGTTTAAACGCTCAGCTTCTTGAAGTTAGACGGTATACAGATAAATGCAGATGATTTCTTTGAAAACAGTTGAGCTGGTATTGATACATTCTGCCGTTATATCACAGTACGTACATGAAAAATACGAAATAAAATTTAATTTAAAAATGGTTCCTTTAAAACAAGTTAATTCAATTCTTGCGTATTATGTCAGCCTGATTTTTTGCCCATAACGTGCCGATAACTGTCACACTTGCTCTAATGCCATAAATATAGAAATGGGGAGTAAAAGTTCTGGGAACAGCAAAAATGTTTTTGCGTTGTCTGGCGATCTGGAAAGTCACTCAGCTTAGCGTAATAAAATAATTAATCATTTGTTTCCAAGTAAACGTGTTAGAATGGAAATAGATTTTACTTTTGCGTAACATACCGGGGTTTTTTTTATCACTGTTTGTCGTTTAGATGCTTCTTAATTAATCACTCAGGCCTTTTGCATTCTTAATTAGATTACTATGGATCTCAACTCCACACAGTGATAAACTAACCGGTATATCACTCAAAAGAAAAATGTATTTCCTAAACACACGCCGACAGTTTTCTGTAAATAGTAAGAAAATGAAAAAAAGTTGCGTCTCTTTTACCTTTGAGTATAGAAATTACATATCAGTGCGCATCAAACAATATACAGCTATTCAGTATTTTAATTTCGTAACGCATAGGTTATGTTTCTTTTAAAAATTTACATACATGAACAAGTGTTCTTTTACTTTTAGATGACATTAAAATATCAAATTATTAAGACTTGACTAAGCTATATTCGTATATCTCTGTATTTGACACATAACAAACAGTACATGATACATTTGTATTACTGACAACTAAGACATATTCTTTGTTCACGTGGTACCCCAGTATATCCACCTGTCTCGATTGCTAGTCGGTGAGAAGACAATCTAAAACCTGTAAATAACTTTTTGAAGTAATCTTTTTCTATTAGGCTTAAGTGTTCTTAATTATGCTATAAGTATTTTAATTTAGGAGACTTTGTATAAGAAAAATTACATCCCTGTATAAATTATTCTCTCAAACGTGTTTTCAACATTGGCAAATAGTTGATAATTGGTAGTGAGTATTCCATAAATATCCGTAATCAAGCTAATCGAATAAGTCTTTTGTACGCTTACTCCAATATGAACATCTTGGAAAATCAAAATATCTTCCAAGCTTCCCAAAACACATGATGATACATGTCTGTAAATAGATTGCAATAGTTAAAAATATGCTGCTTACTCCTAAATCGAATAGTCTGAACCATACGGCATCTCGTACAATAGTGTCAAATACCTTCTCGTAATCTATGAAAACACAATAAAGAGATTTATTCATTGAGACGATTTTTTGAATTATACTGTGTAGTATAAAAACAGTGCTTTTACCATTTCGAAAGCCATATTGAACATCGTTAAAAATACTCTGTTCTTTACACCATTTATTTAACATGTTACGTTACGGTAGTAATAGTGAGAACAACTTAGCCATCGTATTAATGAGAGTCATTCGCCTGTAATTGGATCGGTTACTTTTATCACCCTTTTTATCGATAGACGCGATTTGGTCCAAGAAGTGAGGTATACTTCGTCACTGTAAATTTTATAAAAAATTTTTTTTACCAAAAACATGCGTAATGAAAGGTTTCGCATCAATGAAAAGAGTCAGAAATTCTGTATCACATCCGGGCTCTTTGTTTCTGTTTAAGGAAGATATTGATCTTCCCACTTCAGTTTATCAAAGTGTTCATCTAATTCATCAATATCAATATTGCGGTTTAACAGACATAGATACAAAATTTTCGTCAGATAATGTACAAAGATTTTGCGAAAAACAGTTAGCAAAGTCAGCCGTATCGATATCAGAGCTTGTATATTTATTGGCATTTCAAAGTCTATTTACATTCTGCTAAACATTTGAAGGGATTTTTTGCTTAAAATTGAAATATTCAGTTTCAGTAAAATGCTTATTTTTGGCTCTTCATTGAATAAGGATAAAATGCTTCCAGCTATTTAAAAAACCATTTACGTTTTAATCGCATTGATGACCAGTAAGCTTTCTTTTATCTAACAGAAATTTTGCTTCTGCAATTCTACATAAATCATTAAACCATTCACTTTTATTCAGCGTTTATGTTTTAAGGAGACAGTTTGTCCGAAGGAAAAACAGTCATAATTTCTGTCCGTGAACAATTTAATGTTAGAATCAACCATTATCTAACTTGATGGCGGCTCACCAACCGGCCATATCAGAGCGGACGTCTGCTGGGATTCAAGCCTTCGACCTCCCGCTCCCAAGGCGGATGCCTAAACCATTAGACCAAGGGAGACGGTTAATAAAAATTATCGATTCCATTTCATTGCAATTTACAAAACTATGTTAGTTAAAATTAAAGAAATCGGACTGTGATAAGAGTGATCATTTAACCTTCCTGGCTGTAGATGGCCGTTTGCAATAATCAGACCGTGCTCTTTGCACATAGAAATTAATCCATACCCAAAACTTTTTTATCATGTGATATTCTATGTTGAACGTCATAATCAGCTTGCAAAGGTAACTATAAAAATCTGTCAAGCTCAATCTGGCAATTCACCTGTCCGACTATTCAAATCGCCAGTTATGTTAACTTCCCCTAAAACGCTACAATATAAAATATCTTCACTCAAAATTTCAAAACAGTCGTACTCGAATAAATTTGTTGCTGATTTTTATAACCAAATATTCTTCAGGTGGAATGTAGCACACACAGAAAATTATCTTTTAATTCATTATCTTGATTACATGTTAACCTAAACAACATTAATCTTTTCCGATTTAATTTTGTATTGATTCTTTATAGTATACAATAATACCCCCACTATACCGTTTAGCTCTTCTGTTCGTTTTCGGTCGTGGGAACTAACTGATTATATCTTTTGATTTCTATATTTGCTACATGTGAATGCACATTTCAGTAAATAATATAATATCGTATTAAGAAATCAGCGTCGTATGCCTTGCACACTCAACTGGAGAGAAGTGACATACTGTATACAGCTATCCTAGCCTTCATTACCCCCCCGCCCCACCCAACCCGCCAAGGCGGAGGGGATATGATAATGGGCTGCGTCCGTGCATCCCTTTTGTCCGGAGCATAACTATGAAAGTATTCAAGGGAATTTTACACATGACAAAGGATATTGAGTGGAAATGCAGTGTACAAGGACCTTTACTCTAGCTTGTCCTATTTTTGAATTATCTCCCTTTATTAAATCACCGATGGTCTATTAAAACTTACCATTTGAAACAGGTCTTACGAATCAGATATGTTGTACTTATTCACCAACATTACGAACATACACAAATTACTAAATGACACGGAATGGAACATCATAACTATGAAAGTATTCAAGGGAATTTTACACATGACAAAGGATATCGAGCGGAAATGCAGTGTACAAAGACCTTTACTCTAGCTTGTCCTATTTATGAATTATCTCCCTTTATTAAATCACCGATAGTCTTATAAAACTTACCATTTGAAACAGGTCTTACGAATCAGATATGTTGTACTTATTCACCAACATTACGAACATACACAAATTACTAAATGACACGGAATAGAACATCACAAATTAACAAAAAGTACTGCAAAAGAACACCAATGTGGTTTGTTTGATTTTTTTATGCTACATTACAAAATCAAAGCACTGAAAGCACTGAAAATGGTCGGTCTGAAACATTGGTTATTGTAAGGATTGTTACTTTAATGTAGTAGAGAAATGTTGAACAACAGTTTTGCATGATTCTCAAGAAATATATGACTGATTTGTTTTAATAGCAAGTTTAAAGTTGAACATCACTTCAACAAGGATGAGGCAGCAAGTGGAGCAATGTTACGGACAGTGACAAGTGGCCAAGTGGTAAGAGAAGCTGAAACTTCTCAATTATTGTGAGTCTTAGTTTGGAGCCTTGCTTCCGGTCATGCTCTTTTTCTGAGACGGTTGGCAGTTTCTCAAGTAGGAAATGGTTCTAGTACTGGTCCTTACCAGGAATGATCGTTAGATAAACTGTCCGCCTGTACATATAACTGAAATGTATTTCCTCTTGCGTATATATTTATAGTTAAAGAACAAAGTCAAAATACTTAGCTCAGTGACATAAGGCTAGACTTTGATGACTTTCATTTTATGGCCACTAAAGGGGCATGAGTTCGAGTCTTCCTTGAACCTTCAATATTGTTTTCCTTTTTTTATAAACAACTTAGGTATAATAGATCTATTTATTCAATTGAAACGTCATAGTTTTTTAATTCTTTATTTTGCTACTGTATTAATTTTTTATTTAATATGTCGCATTTTATTCAATCAAAACAATAACAATTCAAATGCGCTGTCTGTGTCAGAGTTGTTGCTTCAGCTGCTGGCAGTGGCTGTTGTTTTATCGTTGCTAACGTCACAAACAAATTAATAAGTTTCACTCACCTAAAATCACGTGAAAAGTTTGGTAGATATTTGCGATCTTTTCATAAAATACAAAAAGAAATATCGACTGAGATTCGAACTCCAAACCCATCGATCTTTACTGCACCCTTCATACCCCTAGGCCAATAATCATTTCTGCAGCTAGCATCTTAAAACTAATTTTAAAGATCACTGTATGCATAAAGGTTATTATTGTCAGGGTGTATGGGTTTATATAGATTTCCCCATATTCAATAACGTTATGGTCATGACAAAGTTCAAAATAGAAAATTCTAGTAATATACACATCTGTATGATAGCAGATCACGTTTGCATTTACATACATATTTATTCTGATGCGATCATCTATTTACCATTCCCTTCTTACTAGAGTCATTTCTTCCATTTTCAGATCACTAGCCACTTTCTAGCACTTTTAATAGCTAACCTTATGATGTCTTTATAGACAGTTACATGAAAATACTCTGAGTTTGGCAGTGCCAAAGTTAAATTTGCTCTAAAAATTTGATCAACACATTTTCTTCGGCCAACAAGATGCGCAGATACAAACGTATTTAGCTGATTGATAGTAGCGCTATTTACCAACTGTTGGCAGTGCTCAGCACAACATACAAAATACAACCTTCATACATGTACCTAGGTCTTGCACCACTTTATGACGATATAAAGGCATATACGTATATGTACTGTTTCAAATATTACTTATGTAACGCATACTCATAAAAAGTAATTTCTTGCCTAACAAATCATAATTGAAAAATATATCTGCATCGAACAAAGACTTATTCTACAAAATGCGGGCCGTAACAGTAGTTTATGTCTCACATTGCTTCGAAGTGATTTTGTCATATGCTAGTCTGACAAATACAGTATCGATACTATTAAATACATAAACAGCTAGTTAGTTAATCCTAGTATGTAGCAAACCTGACGATCTGGACGAACTAGTATGACAAGTACAGTACTGATTCTATTAAATACATATACTGCCAGTTAATCATTACACTTATTTCATTTTTTTTACTTGTTATATCACCAAAATTCGACAGTAATCATTTATTTTTTGTCATCCTTTATGATGGGCCATTTTTTCACATCTGCTGCGAGTGTCAATGCCAAATGGAGAATTAACATTGACCAAATACGGATAACTTTAGATCTATGTGAACAGTGACAACTACTTTAAATTTGGATTACGTTTGGAAACATTTTTGTACTCGGATAAAATATCGAAGATACGTAACGTTCCTTTAAGTGAAAGTTGTCAGAAAATAGCGCGAACAAACACCAAAACAGACAATCACGAAGCGCACTAATACACATGGCAATTTAACAACAGTGAATGCGCGCGCGTAGTACACAGTTCTATACAGTGCTCCAATGTTTATTCGTATATAATACATATGTTACTATATATAGTAACACATCTGTACAGTATTACGATGATTATCTTCACGGTCAGGGAAATATAAAATAATTGGCCCTCGCGTGAGGGCCGCTTATGCGATAATCGGCCGTAAGAAAAGGGACACGCGACGTCAACGGCTACAAATGACGTCACCTC
>JAFMSR010000001.1:15863070-15882014 GCA_022818135.1 Saxidomus purpurata | reverse complement strand
TACTGGAAGTTAGATTTACAAAGCAGACATAGCTGTTTCAATAGAGATAGACTTCTGTCAAACAAAGTACCAATTGTTTGCTGCTGGCACAATTGAATTCTACGTAAATCATCCAGAAGCGAACAAACAGTGCAACTAATGAAAGATTTAATGATGGCCTTTTTTATCTGTCACTTGGACATCCACAGAACGGAACAAAAACATATCCGGAAATTAAATTACTGACACATGTCAAACTGGCGATGAAAAATGCGTACGAAATTTTATAAAGAAAAACCGGAAGTGAAGGCATTATTAAAACTTCATTGCGAAACAAAATCGTGGAAGGAGCTTTCCACATGTCACGACTATAAATCATAAAGTTAACAAGAACGTGTTGACTGGCAATGCTAGCATGTCCATCTTCAATTATAAAATACATTGTAGCAAATCTGTAGCTTTCTGAAATTCAGTATTGTTAACTTCTAATAGACCATTTAATCACGACTCTAACACTAAGGTTTCAAAAAACATCGCGTAAGACTAGTAGATGACAAATTTTACACAGTTGTGTGCACTTTTTCCAAACTCTCTCGCAGACAAGTTTGTCAGGCTTTACTGCAGTTCCCGCAGCTAGTCTTAAAATGTTCAGTGCACCTCTGGCATTGAAGGTGCTGCGCTTGATAACATTCTTCAGTTGGGCATTTGATTTAACACTCTTCCAGTACAGCATTCACTTTAGGTACTGGTACTGGTAGTGTTTAAGACTTTACTTTTATAACAAGACAGGGCTTAGAATGATCACATTGTGATAATAAAAATCGTACTTTGGAGACATAATTCTGTTCCAATGAACTTCTTTTTACCTTCAGGAAATATTTGGCTTTATCGCATATACATACTGGATTCCAAGAGATACATCTTGACAGAAAAATATCGAAGTCGCTGCTTTTCTGTTTATGCCGCCAGCAAAAGAAACATTTTGCCGACATCATATCCAAAGGGCCGTTACCGTCAAAGGCAACACGTGACATAGACTTTCCCTTTAGAGTTACAATGTTTACGCACTAGACGTGATAACTGAAATAAAATCTATATGATCATCTTTTTTATTAAATCTCAAAAGATCATTCATCCAAAACATACAGAAAAATTTGATATCTTAACCAGTAAGCCATATAGTAGTTTAAACATATTTTTTACCAATAGTGTTCTTTTAAGCAATTTCACTGGTATCCCCACAGCAAATCCGTTCATTACGTTCTGTCTATAGAATGTCTGAAAATACAATAAACTCCAAATCCGCCAGCATCCACAGATTAAATGGCTTGCTCTTGGATTGAAGACTAATATCTTTCATTCAAAGTAGGATATTAAGGATCTATATCCGTGATACATTGCTTAACATTCATCTCATGGGATTTGCTTTATTGTAGTCGCATGTTGTGTACAGTTCTCTATTAGGCAGAACATTTTCTAAATTTCAGTTACATTTTTTGAAGGCTGAATAACCAGTGTCTTTTGCTTTTTTTAAATTGTAATACAGATGACTTTGTGCTTTGTGAATTGTCACTGCTTGTTCAACTCATTAGAAATCGTTAAAGTTTCATTAGCACCTTGGATGGTCATAAATGAATAATTAATTTACAGACAGAATAATGATAGTGTTCTATTTAGTCTTAAACAATGTTGATGTATTCATTTCTTTGTCAGTTCTTTACGAAAAAGCGAATCACTTTGAATTACTGATATAGTAACATAACTTTATTAAAAGGATAATAATAGAACAATGTTCTAATATTACTCTAAAACAATGTTGACATATGCCTTTCTTTCGTATTAAAAGTGTTTGTTCAAGATGAATATTTGCAAGAAAGCCTTTCTTCTTTTTTGCAATATCGTTTGAAAAAAATGCTGCTCTATGTTTCCAATATTTACTTATCGATTTAAAAAGCAAAGTTGAGAATGTTCTGGGTACAAATTAAGCTTATTTCCGCAAGCAAGACATCTTTCTTGATAAAATGAAGGCTACTTGTATGTGATCCCGGGACTTTAAAAATAACGTACGAATGTTTTCCGGACAAATAAGGATAATTTTCGCCAGTAACATATTTTTCTAGGTAATGTTAGAGCTACAAGCAATGTTACATGCAAATGCTAATGCGATTTAAAGCTGATGCCTACAGGGACTGGTGTCGTTGAAAACAAAGTTAGCACTCATTCTGCCTAAAACGAAGCATTAAGGATTCAGTCTTACTTACAGGATTGTTTCACTTAATACGAATGCATGAATTCGTTCGGGAGATTTTGCAAATGATAGCATAAAAATTAGCAAGTATTCTGGATTTAAATTACTGTATATAACAACATGCACTCGGATCACGGTAGCGACTGTTATCTATATCCTCTTGTTGAATGGTGCAGTTTAACTGAAAATCCCTTTGAAAGCCCCATCGGCCATAAATAATGATGCCAGTGATATGATGCATGGGAATTATCATATTTACCAAACTCTATATATAATAATTTCAATTTTAACTTGAGCAAAGTAAAGCAAGTATGATGAGTTCAGCAATGAACAACAGTCTAAAATAATATCGTTTTGAACGTTGTTTATCGGATAATAAACATCGCTTTGAGGTCCAGTTACAAATCATGAAGACAGACCCCTGTAGTATAATCCAGTGCGCTGTTTTCATAAGTCGGTGAAAGATTACTTACGAAATGTCATTTAGGAAGAATAATCTCAGCGACCAATGATTTTGAAGGTTCGGCATAATAATCGTCAGATAATTTCAAGGGTACTAAAGAGGTGCTAAAGAGGTAAAGTGCAACGTTTTTAGAGACAAGCACACTTACAAGTATTCTGAAGACAAGTGTAATTCCTTCTCAGAAATTCTTGACTAATATACTTTTTTGTATAAATTATAGTTTATACGAATTTATTTTAGTTCGATTAGGAAGAAAGCTCCGTAACTTATTGAATCGCTCTTGAACACTCATTCCAGATGTCATGACACACGCGATAGAGGGGCAGCGAGTTTTTCATCACTGCTACCCATTTACGTAAGGCATCACCTCGTGCTCGGGATGGGTTTCGAACCCGGGTCCTCCCGTTACGGAGCCGAACGCCCTGACAACTGCGCTATCGAGGCCCACACTATTTAACAAGCGCATTAGGAGCTAAAACATATCGCGATAAGGCAATTTAATCCTACAAAGAGGTCCTGTATCTTACTGTTTTGAAGGAAATTCTCAGGTAACATTTCTGTATAATTGTTTATTGATTTCTGTAATTATATGTTTTAATTTGACTTCCACCAATAAATGCTTATTGACAACACATATATTCATCTTGACATTTGCTGTAATCTAAAGGCATTAATGATTGAAAAAGTGAGAAAGGAAAGTATTAAAACCTATAATCTTCAATCGTTTTAAACAAGATATAAATGACCAAAGTATTACTATATCAAATATTCTATCATTGTCTATGGACAAAAAATCGTAAATGCATACTTATTTGTATTCTATCCAAATAACGAAAATCTTACTTGACTTATTTTATCAAGGCAATTGTTTTACTTTGAAACTTAAGACAGACAATTCCGTTTCAATAATGGATATTCGGTCTCAGGAAATCATAGATTGCTTCAATGTCACTTTTTAGCACAACTGTCAAAGATGTCAATTTTTAACGTTTGTCGAAAATCAGAGCGGGTTGTAACACCGGATACAGCTCCTTTCGAATACAGCTCCCCGGCGAATACAGCTCCCTTCGTGTAGCGGAGCTGTATTCGAACCAAAGCTCATGCATGCACAATCGAATAAAGCTCCTTATGTTTAATCAAACGGATGATAAAACGGATTAAATAACAGAAGTCTGAGTACGTGGTGATGTGTCTTTTGGCCAAATGAATTTATGACTCCACCTTAGGAAGAAACTTTTAAGTCAATGTCCAAATTGTAGTTCTAAAGCTTGGGTCCATCTGTTCGAACACATATCTGTTGTCATATCCTGTCTGTTGGGCCTTACACCCTGGTGTGAATGTGCATCATTCTGTCAACAATTATGAAATATTTTTTAATGAAGTACAAAACTACTTAAACTGCTGCCTTATGTGCGACAGTCATGTATGTAAAAAATATAGGTTTATTGAAAGAAAATGATTCTTCAATACCAACAAAAAATCATTTATTATATATAATAACCTCTAAGTTCCGTTCAACCGTCCGTCCAACACGAACGGACAAAAAGACAATCATCCCAGGGCTAAGTACTGCATCCTGAATAGCGGGATGGATCCTTAATATATTATAATAAATTATGTGACGCAATGATACGCCTTAAATATACGTCTATGTTGCATCGGGTTACTGCGGAGCTGTATTCGAAAAAAAGGTACAAGATACCCGAATACAGCTCCCATTTGATAAAAGAGCTGTATTTGTTACTGCGCGCCGAATACAGCTCTCCGGGGAGCTGTATTCGAAAGGAGCTGTATCCGGTGGTACAGCGGGTCCCTTGACAATATATTTGCAAAATTTGTTTTAAGAAACACGTATTGACATAGAAATGTTCATATCATCCACAAAAATAGAGACTTATGACGAAAGGTCATAATTTAATATTCTTTTAGCGAAGAAATGATTATCTTATTGTTTATATTAGAGTTTTGCAACGTATGTCGGATATGGACATGGACAGCGGACAACGATCAAAATTAACAAGGGATTTTCTCAGAATTATTATGTGACTTAATTTTGTATTTTAAAAGGGAAGTATGAACACAAACAAGTACTTTCTTTAGTCGTCCTGGTTTATATATGTAAGCCGACTTCTTTTTTTTCGAGAAACCAAACATGCACAAATATTCACTGTTTTACTTAAATATTGCCTTTGAGGTCTCCACACAGAGCTAATATTTTTATATGATTTTAATTGTGCAATAGCATGTTCTACCGTTACTCTGTACGAATTCAAATATCTATTTAGTTTTCTACATTTACGTAGATGTCTTCCTTGCTTCCGTGCAAGTTGAGCAGATGTGTAAGCAGTTAATATAGGATATGTATTTGGATAGATTTTTTAACTCATCTGGGAAGTAAAGAGCTTCGCCTGGACCTATTCTCGCCATAAGCATTAATTGTTGGGCGTCGTTTATATGTCCAAGAAAACCATTCTCTACATATACAATTTCACCTGTGTTGTCTGTTATGATTTGAGTATGTATAGCATGGTAGTTACGATGTCCGGAGTAATATTCTTCCTGACGCTCAGTGCTGGGTCTGCTGATTTTATGAGAAGTTCCATCTATGGCGGCAACAGCACATGGAAGTTTCGGCCAGTTACCATATTTATCTCTCCATTGCGTCACCAGATTGATTTTTACTTTTTGAAATATAATTGACAACTACGATTTCTAATTTTAAATTCATTTAACTTTCATGTCGGAAAAACATAATATGATATTGGTCCGAAACCCATTGAAATTGTATATTTACAATGGAATTTACGTCCCGACAACATCAGGTTACCATGTCCGCTCGACGTCCGTTATAGTTACGGTTTCTCTCCATTTGGGGAGCCAAATGCATGCATTTTGCATTGTTATCAACTCGTACATAGTGTTTGCATCTGAATATAAGTGACCATAAGTTAGATATCTTGTGTTTTATGTAACAGAAAATGTGATATATTATACACATTGAATACGGTTTTGTCTTTCAACGCACACGTTTACAAGTGTCACTTTTATTTAGTTTATATCAATTTATTTTAGCTCGTTTGTGAAGAAAGCTTGTAGCTTATCGAGTCACTCTCGAGTCCGCTTCCATGAAAAACTAGTACTGGTGCCATATGAGGAGGAACTGTCGTGACCCCAGTGAGGCTCGAACCCTTTACCTCTACACCACCGCTCCCCTTTGATTATGTCTGCCGTAAACTAATTCTCATTATTTGTGAATCTGCGGACAACGTTTGGTCCAGATTCATTCTACTGAATCTAAGCGTCTGTGTCAGAACCATTGCGGTATTGACTGTTCTTCTTAGATATATTCAAGAGTTGCTGCCGTTTAAATGATGAAAACTAGTTTCTGGACTTCCAGTAAATTGCTAATGCATAGCACGAGTCCTGTTATGAATCCAATTGTTCCATTTGATCATTATGAGTTATTGCGCAGGGATTTCCAAGTATGTTAACACACATTACTTTCAAAGTTAAGATAAAGAACTGAAACTAAATGTCAAGACAATTCAAAGCTGCCGTGACATTACATACGGCACTATTACTTCTGCCAACGAAACGTATATAGGGTAACATTGACTATGGTTTCAACAAATGTCGATATATCGAAATCACTTGAACTGTAAAATTGCTAAATTACTGATAAATGACTGCAGATATAGGTAAGATGGGTGTATTAAAATGAAATTTCGTCGGAATGATACATTCAGTGATTTTGACATAAATATATGATTTAAGGCTGTTTGGTGGACCAGTGACATTGAACTTGGACAAGTGATAAGTATTGATGGTGTGGGAGAATATAGCTTGTGATAAAAGTTGTTTATTTCTGGTTATATAATGACCTAGGTTTTTTTTTTCGTGTTATCATTTGTGTAATAAAAAAAGTCAGTACATGATAAGCATCATAAATATCAGAGGAGAGTTCAGGGCCCGTATTCACAAAGCTCCTAAGTTTTTAAGTAAGGAATTTCCTTAAAAGTTAAGGGAGGCGTAGAGGCGCCTTAATATTTAAGGAAAAATATACCAACTTAAGGAATTCCTTAGGCTAAGGAGTTTTATGAATAATACTTAAGGAATTTTCTTAAGTCTAAGGGAAAACTTGTAGAAAACTAAGAAAATTCTTAAAAACTAAGGGAATTTTTTTCCTTAGGAGCTTTGTAAATACGGACCCAGACCAGAGAAGCACAGAACAGATGTTAAGAGATACCAATTGAATTAGTTTTAATATTTATTTTAATGTAGGAAGGCCTCAGTATTTCTGTTCTTTCAGCGCTTTATTTTATTGCGTAAAAGAAACAACCGACTCGTCAACAAGGAAGTTTAAATTAGAAGAATCTACTCGATAAATGATCGGTAGGAAGTTAACAGTAGCAGTGAGCAGTAGCGAAAATATAAAACGCGAAGTTGGCAGTAGCAGTAGCTGAGCAGAAGCAGTAGCTGAGCAGTAGCAGTAGGTGAGCAGTAGCAGTAGATGAGCAGGAGCAGGAGCAGGAGCACAGCAGTAGCAATAGCTGAGCAGTAGCAGTAGCAGTAGCTTAGCAGTAGCAGTAGCAACATTATAAAACGTGAAGTTGGCAGTAGCAGTAGCTTAGCAGTAGCAGAAGATGAGCAGTAGCAGTAGTTTAACAGTAGCAGTAGCAGAAGTTTAGCAGTAGCAGTAGTTTAGCAGTAGCAGTAGCACAGCAATAGCAGTAGTTTAGCAGTAGCAGTAGCTCAGCAGTAGCAGTAGCACAGTAGTAGCAGTAGCTTAGCAGTAGCAGCAGTAACAGTAGCAGTAGCAGTAGCACAGCAGTAACAGTAGCCGTAACTATTAACTATATTAGCTATAATATATCTTAAAACTCCTAAACTATGACAATTTTAAGTGAAAAGTGTGCAGTTTAGCATCAATTTGTACAAAAACTGTAAATCACAAACGGGATTGAATAAAACAATCATTCTACATTTTAGTGATATCTTTTATCAAGAAAAAAGAAAAAGGTATTTAAAAGGTTTCGTCAGGTATGTACTGGTATTTTATAAGGTTTCGTTTATGTTCTTTGAGTTTTACAATCGAAGATCGATTGCTTCCGTAATGCTTGCCGAACACTTCCGAATGCTCCAGGCTATCGATAAGTTTTATGACCGGACATCTATAACATTTATGATCCAATGATGTATATTGGGGTTTTGTTTTACACTTTACAAACTGGACCAGAATGAATTTCCTTTTCATAAAAAGGCAAAACTTTTCATCGAAACCGGACATAGCTACGTAATTTAACATGATATTATTGTCTATATTTCTACTTTACCCTATTAACAGCGAAGATCCGGTTGGTATTATTAATAATATTATGAAGGAATTGGTGTTAATTTGTAAGACATAAAAGTTTCAATATGTCTGTATTTTTATTTCGATGCTACAGCGGACTTTTTTGATTTTTTTGTTGACTAAATGCTTTTACTTTCACTTCCACTTCCAATCGCCTTTTGATATGTTTTGATAATTTCCTTCAATAGCTGTTACAAATTACTGCGCAACCTCTCGGACCTTCATGGCAGCTGATACATTTTGTCAATTGCAAAATCTGAAAAAATCCGCTAAAGCACGAGCTCAATGAGGTAAAGGTACGATCTACGACACGATTTGTAGTCTAAACATATATATTTCATGTTTTGATGGTTGCCTTTCGCAGTACCGCAATATTACTGGAGAATTTAGCGAAAATCACCATCGGAAAATGTGTGACATATTTGTAGGATGAGCGAAAATCGCTATATCAGCGTTGGCATTTTCGCTTGTAGAACAAAAACGGCTTGGAATTTTCCTCTGAAGTCAACTTTTTCTTAAAGCTTTATCATATTCCTCTTGAATTCGTCGAAATTTGTTTGACGTTACTCAAATTTGAGTTTTTCGATGCAACATGCTTATTTTCATATAGCGTGTGTTGGGAACCTTGTCTATGGTAAAGAGCTATGAACAAACAAACAAAAGTTATATTTATTATGGCGTCAAAGGTATGTTCCTTCCACCTGCGGGTGAATACATCACCTTTTGCATGAAACTGCACTGGTACAAATATAAAGTGACGCAAACGTTATGCAACAGTTACATACATTTCAATAATACATGCATTAATATTTATATGTGCAAATGTTTGTTACTTTTGGTTGATATTAACCTACTCGAGAATTAAACAATCTGGACTCACGGGCAGGTCCAGCCCGCAAAGATGAGGTCTGAACACGACGTAAAGAAAATTTCGGCTGTGGAGCGCATATAAAATGCAGAAGATGAATTTACATATTTCGTAGTTGATAAAGAGATGACGGCGATACTGTTAATATTTTTAGAAGTAAATACGAACGTGGAAGTGTCATAGACTATATAAATTTCTAGATGATCGCCATACTATAACATTATTTTTAAATAGTAATGTATAATAATTGAGCCCTTGCATGCGAACCCTGTCTTAGAGTTATAAAAGGTAAAATTGAAATTAATTAATAAATACAAAGAGCAACCTTTCATAATTTGGATAAGTTATGTAAATTAAATGTATTTCAGAAGACGAAGCCAGTTCACCCAACAGGTGATCACAGTTTGGCGTCGTTGTAGTACATGAGGCGCAAACCCCATGCCGTGGAGAGTATTCGTTCGAATTACTAAACAAATGACATTTTTTGATAATTAGATATTCCTATTCGTTGTTAACGTTTTAATTTCATAAAACAAACGAGGTGTTTTAGACGTTATCAACCAGTGCATGCTCGTGTCCGTGAGGTAATAACTGACCCGAGTCAGCCGCAAACGACCCGAGTGCTGTGTTGTTGTCTTTGTGCCGATTATCACTCTCTGACAGTCATCGGAATCATATAGATCTTTCCTGTCAAACGTTTTTTTAATAAGTCAACAGTCGGAGGTCACTGTTCATCTATTCTAATTTATTACCCTTCCAGGAAATTTCCAGCCGTTTGATGCTATTGTATACCTTTTTTAAGTTTCATGAAATTATATCCATTGGTTCTTGAGTTATGACTCCGGACGAACTGACGGACGGACTGACGGATGGATAACGCCAAAATAATATCCCTAGGGGGTGGGGGGGTAAAAAGAGAACGGTCTTCTGAAACAGTAATATTCAAGTTTAAAGAATCCTTACGTTCTTCAGGTGTGTATGTAAACAAACATTTATTAAAAAGAAAGCATACGTTTTTGTAGGTTATCTTGTACATAGCTTTTATTTACTAATTAAAAAAAGTTGTCAGTGTAGTACAGTACTGTGTTAAAAGGAAAGGATCCAATTTCACAATTATAAGTTTAGTAACATTAATAGGACAAAGA
Source organism: Saxidomus purpurata (assembly GCA_022818135.1). Classification (NCBI taxonomy): domain Eukaryota; kingdom Metazoa; phylum Mollusca; class Bivalvia; order Venerida; family Veneridae; genus Saxidomus; species Saxidomus purpurata. The sequence goes on along the minus strand of JAFMSR010000001.1, from coordinate 15,871,958 downwards.
AACGATTGAAAAAATAACCAAACACAAGATGAATAACTTGCACATGATATTTTATTTAAATCATATTACATGATTCTCATTTAATGAATAAATTGTGCTATCGCAGTATGAAAAGGAGTTGGTATGTTCAAAGCGAATGAAGTTTGAGGGACTTTCAATTAAACTTTGAACTGTTCCGGTAATTTCCTAGCACCATGAGAAGACAAAGATAGTCATCATAGGGTCATGTGAAACATTGAAATATTTACAGTTTTCTTTACTAATATTTTGTTAATGGATATGAGAATGAATGACTGCAAACAACGCCGGTTGCACAAATTATTTCGTGTTCATCCCACAACACATACGGTTTTATACACGTGATCGCTCATGCTGCCTATCTAGAAATAGACTGTTATTCATGCTTCCGGTGTAAACAGTTCTGCTATACGGTATGAAAGACTGGCTGCAGGTCCGACTCCCGGGTATCTTATTCGGCTCAACGCCGTTTATCTTTTTTAAATATATGTTTTTGTTTCTTTTATGCTGAATTAGCCACAGCCATAACTATGTAGAAAATAACTGAATCAGAACTTGAGGAAAATATCTACATCCTCTATCCTTTCACTTTAATGTAAATCCAAGAAGAATAGCCAAGGCAAGAACTTAGTGTTAAAATAAGGGAATTGCCACAACTCTGTATAAAATGTATAATAACCAGAACATGGGAACAATATGCATAACACAATTTGTTACTCATGTATTCCTTCAAGTATGAATAAAACATGCGGTTATAGAGAAATAGTTCGGACAAGAATTTAGAGGTGAAATTATCAAAGGGCCATAACTCTTTATATACAGCCGTTACGTGAGAACACTATGCGCATCTCTATTTAATATAAGTTTGTTCAAAATCCAACAAGTGTTCAGGATAAATAAACGGGACACGATTTCGGACTGACGGGAGTGACGGTGACTATTTATATGCCCTCTCACCCACCCCCTGATTTTCTTCCAGAAGACATAGGATAATAATTAAGATGAAATGTAGAAGACCAAATGAACTATTTTTTATAAAGTTAAGGATGATGCCATGTCTTGGACCAATACAGGTCATAACGGTACAATTTTGTGTTCAATCTTACGGCTAAGAAATCGAAGGTAACCGAACTTCAAAGACACGTTTTGTTAAGAAATGAAAATCGTTATAAATACTTGAAAACAAAGAATTGGGAAAAAAGAGTAGATAGTCCTGTGCATGTTATTACCAGCGGATGTTCAACATACAAGCAGATCTGTGTTTAGGCTACACCTTCAGAGACAAAGATATGTTTCAACATGTACGTCTTCCAATCCTCACATCACTGAAATGTTTTTGCTCTTATAAAAAGTTACAGGTATTCTGGACACTTTTCTGTAGACACCGAAAAAAACAATTATTTTTAAGGCCTGTTATTTACAATTCGTCCTGCATATACATACATATAACGGGTTTTGACGTACTCCTTCCCAAGTAAACTTTACCTACAATATACAAACCAGGAAAAACTTCTTTTTTCACAGTATCGTATAAGTCGTCCGTGTTGAAAAGTTTAAAGAATGGGTAACTGTTAAACACAGGTTTACAAATATCATTGAAAAGAACTGTCTAAACGAAACACGTAAAGAAAGAAGTCATACAGTGTCCACTTGACAAACTCGTTCCCAGATGACACTACAGTTAGTCAAATTCAAGCAAAATATTATTGTAAAAACCACACTGTATATTTCACAGGTTCATACAGTTTAACATGTCACATATTCATAAAAGAATCTTTTATTCCCAGGCTGCCCTGATATTCGAGAAATATTCAAAGGTATGCCACTATAATGATTGACACTTTCAATAACAAAGACTTTCATTGAAATCAGAAGGACATATCCATAATGAATTGTTATTACTTTATTGGAGTCGCGCATTATGATGTTATTATAGCACATCATTTACGTTTATTCATAATGATGTCACAAATAATTTGAATCACTAAAACTCTGCTGCTACTGCTGAGCTACTGCTGAGCTATTGCTACTGCTAAGCTACCGCTAATGCTACTGTTGTGTTACTGCTACTGCTGAGCTTGCTACTGCGAAGCTTATGCTATTACAAGGCTACGGCTACTGCTGAGCTTCTGCTACTGCTGTGTTACTGCTACTGCTGTGCTGCTGCTACTGATGAGCTACTGCTACTGCTGAGTTACTGCTAAGCTATTGCTAAACTACTGCTATTGCTCAGCTACTGCTACTGCTCAACTACTACTACTGCTGTGGTACTGCTACTGCTAAGCTACTGCTACTGCTAAACTACTGCTACTGCTAAACTACTACTACTGCTCAGCTACTACTACTGCTGAGCTACTGCTACTACTGTGCTACTGCTACTGCTGAGCTACTACTACTGCTGAGCAACTGCTGTGCTACTGCTACTTCTGAGCTACTGCTACTGCTAAGCTACTGCTTCTGCTAAACTACTGCTACTGCTCAGCTACTACTACTGCTGCTACTGCTGTGCTACTGCTACTGCTACTGCTTAGCTACTGCTACTGCTAAACTACTGCTACTGCTCAGCTACTACTACTGCTCAGCTACTGCTCAGCTGCTGCTACTGCTGAGCTACTGTTACGCTACTACTATCGTTGTGCTACTGATACTGCTCATATATACTGCTTTAAGCTACTGATACTGCTAAGCTACAACTACTGCTTAACTACTACTACTGCTCAGCTGCTGCTTCTGCTACTGCCTACTTTCTATTCATCGTTAAAAGTTGAACCTGTGTTAATAGTCACCTCAATATAGCAGCAACGTACACTTAGGAGCCAAACCTAATGAACCCCATTACATTGATTAAATAGATATATACCTGTAATGCATGCAAGCAGTCACCTGTCTTAAATTGGTCATGTTAATTGTACTACTTCATACAAGTTTGATCGTATATGTAGAAAATCGATATGATTATAAATAGAACGACTTTTAACGATATTTCAAGGAAGTTAATCTTTATGGTCTAAAACACGCGTGCACTACACTGAACAAGGAAGGTCAACTCAGATAACATAAATATCATGTGTTAAACGGTTTTAACAAAATGGCGACAGGCGGTGCAAACGATAAAGACATACATTCAGATGAAACTTTTGATTTATTGTGCTGTTTGTGTAAACATAAGAACAAGAATACAGAAGCTACCAAGTTTTGTGTAGATTGCCAGGAGTATTACTGTTCAAGTTGTGTCAAGTTTCACGATGAAATTCCTCCGTTGTCCAGACACAAGATCCTTAACAAGGACAAGTTTCAGCCGGGACAAAGTCAAAGGCTACAGATGGTACCGACAGAACGCTGTGACAGACACCGTCATAAACACGTGGACATGTTCTGCCAGAATCATGACGTAGTTGGTTGTTCTACGTGCATTGCCGTTGATCACAAGTAAATTTTCATTTTCCTTTTTAAAACTTTCGATTAGTCATTATTTAATCGTATTTTTAGTGTAAAATCTCATTAAGTCTGACCAAAATCGTTTCTCGCTAAGAGAATTTCAAGCGCTCACTATGTGTACACAGAAACCGAAGCAGTTTGGACAGAGTCGGGGTTAACCATTGTAATGTTAGAAGAAAATGAGAAATGTCAGTAAATGATTAATTAGTCTAAGGCTGGCTTTTGGTACATACCAGTTCTTGCATTGTTTATGAGATTTGAACCGTATTTAGGCTTGAAGGTTCCTTTGTATGTAGTTTTACAGATCCTGTAGTAATGATTCAGCATTTTAAAATGCTTAATGATATAAAACTACCAATTATGGCAATACGTATTCACAGCTGAAACAATATAAAACATAGGAAGTAAAATTATCTTATATCTATTTCAGATCTTGTGGAAACACTTTCTTCATACCAGACTTTCTGCAAAATAACACAGACACATTAGGCCCAAAAGATATTGACCAGAAACTTGGGAAAGCAGCAGATGCATTGACAAACGAATATGCGAAGTTTGAGCAAGAAAAAGAACGACTTCTGAAAAGTAAGGACAAGCATTTGGGGAAGATAAAAGAATTCAGACAAAAGGCAAACGGAAGACTTGATATACTCGAACAGAACTCTATTGACGATGTAGAAGCAAAATATAAACCGAAACTGGACAAACTTGACGAGGAAATGCATCAGATCCATACGACCAAAGTGAAAGTTCTATCCGCTAAAGATGACCTATCTACTGCTGGCAGTAATGTATCACAGATGTTTGTCAGCAAGAAGAAAGGTAAAAATATTGCTGATCGTACTACAAGATACATTAATGAAATTAAAGATGAACCAAATGTTAGAGAAATGATATTTGTTCCAGAGAAAAAGTTAACGGTAGTGTTAAATGAACTGAATCTACTTGGCCAACTAGAAGAAAACAGTGCTACTGATGACGGGCAAAATGATAATAGTAAAAGGGAGACAACTGCTGTAAGTACGGAAACCAGCAATAAGAGACAAGGCAATACATTACTAAAGGTAAAAGAGAAGAAGCAATACAATGTTAGAATACCATCAGACAGTTTAAACTGTATTATTTACAGTGCATGTGTCCTTGAGGATGGGACAATAATACTTGCTGATTATAACAACAAGAAGCTTAAACGTGTCGACAATACAACATACTCTGTGACAGACTATTGTGATGTATCTGGTAATCTATACCAAGTATGCGCTATCAGTAACCAGGAAGTGGCTGTAAGCTGTGGTGAGTATAATTACATTCAGTTTGTCTCCCTTGGAAATAAAATGTTACCTACAAAACAGATCAAAACAAACCACAGGTGTTATGGTCTAGCTTATGTAGCTGGACAACTGTACATTTCAGACGTTACAAATGTATACATATATACAGTATCAGGTACCAAGCTGCAGCAGTTCAACAAAGACCAGCATGGACAGAAAGTGTTCTCTGACACCTACAGTCTAGCTGTCAGCAATGATGGTTCCAAGATCTATGTTGCTGATAGACGTAACGGGCTAATTTCACTTGGTAGCGATGGAAAGGTTGTTGCAGTATTCAACAGTTGGGAGTTAAACAGTGCTAGAGATGTATATTTAACAGAGAATGGAAATGTACTTGTATGTGGGTTTGGCTCTATGAATGTTGTACAGCTTACTCCTGACTGTAAGATGATTGGAGAGATACTGAAGTGTGATACTGAATGCCGTGCCATCTGTTATGATGCTAAACATTCCAAACTTATTGTGGGTTTATCAAGGAATGGCAACATGCTTGTGTATGATGTGGTGTAACAACAGTATTGTACAAAGCTACATATTGCCTTATAAAACTTTTCCTGTGAGTTTAAATGAGTTGTAGAATATTGATGTGTTTGATATAATTTGAACAGTATGAATCACTTAAACAAATGTTCTTGTTTAGATATATTTCAACTTAATCATTATTAAGCAGAACTGTTGTATCTTAATAACCAACAAAACAGTTTTTTATATACTTATGAAGGTCTCACATAGCATAGTAAAAATGCATCTTTTGAAGTAACTGTATCATTCTCGCAGCATTAGTATTTTCATTCGATATCTCAAGTAAATTTGAATTAGTTGAGTACCTGCCTGAGAAATGCATGATGCAACTAATTGTTTTGGTATTTCAATCTGGTTACAAAAAGGATACAATGTACTGTAGTGAGTTTGTGAATTAAAAGATAGGACTGTTTTGTTCATCATTTTAGTATACAGTTAAACCTGTCAACAAAGACCACTGCATGGAAACTACAAATGTGATCTGTGTTGATAGGCGGTCTGCGCAGGTGTTTCTATTTCAGATGAATAGTGCTCTGTGATCTCCCTGCTGGTCTTTATTGACATGGTGGTCTTTATTCAGAGGTGGTCTTAAACACAGGTTTGACTGTACACTTAACATGTAGAATATATATTGTATTGTATAAATGATTATCGTAGATGATTTAAATGGAATGAACGGTGTTTGATACTGAACTGTACATAAAATCTCAATAAACTTTTTTTTTTCAATGTGTTTCCTTTTTACCATTATCAAAACAAACCCACTACATGTAAATAGCAATACAATTTTACATCTTTAATATTCACATATACATTTCTGTACCCTAACCCTGATAATTTAAAAAAAACAGACTTGTTGATGTTTCAAAATGGACAGCAATATTAAATATTCAATAATGACCAAACTGTAAAGCTATAACTTCTATGTGTAGATCTGGTTGCTGCTGGTCAAGAATGTTGCTTTAAATACCATTGGTCTAGTGGTTTAGGCATCCGTCTTGGGAACAGGGGGTCGAAGGTTCGAATCTTAGCAGGGGTCCGTTCTGATATGGTCGGTTGGTGAGCCGCCAGCTATATAAATAATGGTTACCGTATGCCTACCTGCTTGGTGCCTGGCATTAAAAGGATAGGATTCGGGAGGTAAATGTGCTCAAAAAGAAGGTGTCTCACAAGCCAGAAATGGCTGGCCCTTTAAGTAGGTGTGACACTATAATAAACAAACACTTTACCTTTTCACTTTTTACATAAAAGATGCTTCGAAATTACCTAGGACAAAAGTAATAAAGATGTTATCAATAATACATAAATATTTCTCTTAAAGCAACATTATTACTTTAGATACTTATATAGACTGATAAATTTACCGATAGAATAATGATTGAACTGTGTTCAGTTTACTCTAAAACAATGCTGACGTAAACCTGTTTTCATATTTTTGTCGATTCTTCACTAAAAAGCGTTGTCGGAAAGCGTTTCTTACACGTACGTTTGCAATATCGTTGCAAAATACTGCGCTGTGTGTATATGTCACAGGGTGAGAAAAGGGGACTCGAACCCGGTACCCTTAGCTAACGGGGAGAATGTCCCACTATGCTATCCAGCCCAGCAGTCTTTAAGTCCTTTCCGTGATATACACCCCTGGGAACTGGACTTTCGTCCTCGAATTTCAGGAATCCAGCTATAATAGTAATCGAATTAACATTGCAAGCGTCGTAAGATTGTTCAAGCAATTATGTCACAGTCCTATGTAGCACGCCAAATGTCACAAGGTGAGAAAAAATATGCAGCCCCACTGGGATTTAAACCCGGGACCCTTTGCTTACAGGGCAAATGCTAACCCGACTGAGCTATCGGACAGTATACACATTTTATACCCAAATTTTGATTTCGTCCTTAAATCTGTACCGTGACATAATTATAGTATGTATAGGTAAAATACGAGAGCGAGAGGTCGTGGGTTTGCTCCCTGGCCTCGTCAAACCAAAGACGAAAAAATGGTACTAGAAGCTCCCTTGCTCGGTGCCCAGCATTATAAGGGAAACTGGCTTCTCTTCTCTCTTCTCTCATACTCTCACGGCGACGGATACCATCAGGAATGAGGTGCCGAGAGTGATTAATATATAGAGGATAATTGTTGGTTTCGGTGTAAGATCATGTTATAATTTCACCGAGTGAGCACCAAAAGTGATATTTTCACGAGTGGCGCAGCCACGAGTGAAAATAACAACTTTTGGTGTTCACGAGTGAAATTAACGTGATATTACACCGATACCAACAATTTTTCTGTTTATTTTATGGTTAAAATTCTACTTTTATTGAGTTTGTTTCTGCAAAATATCGAAAATCGCGGGAAACGTCACCAGAAACATAGCGCAAATGACGTCATTTAAACGACGTCATCGTCGCATGGTTTCCAGCATTAATTACGCTCGGTATCCTTTTTGACGTAAATCCGGGTTAAAGATTGCAAAACAGTGAAAAATAAAAATGGTAATCCACTGTTTCAAAACTGTGGATTATCACTTTTATTTCACTGAGAAAACTCTATAATTCACTGAAAAACATAAAATAAAATTGTATAACTTGTTTCACAATCGACCTAAGATAAATTAGTATAAACTAAATATATTAGTAAATTAATAAACTGCAGGTAAAATTCGCTATTATTATCATATTTACATAAACAAGATATCAGTGGTCCAGTAGCCCGGTGTAAAATTATGCCTTTATATTTTGTTAGAAAATGTTTATAGTAATATAGCCTTGTAATACCATCAAAGACGTGTGGCGTAGCGGATAATTCGACAGTTGTCGCAACTTGGAATCATGAGTTCAAGTCCTGGCCGGGGAAGTATTTTTTGCATCCATATTAGTCTATTCACTATTCATGAAATTCGCGCGTTTTTATTGGAATTAAATGTAAAATGACTATGTTTATATATAAGCATAGAAAAGCGAAGTCCGAAAAAGAAAAGAAGCGCGGGCTGAAAAAAATGTGATTAAAGCTGCAATGTGCAGAAATTGTCAAAAATGGAATAAAGGAAATTGAAAAAAACGTCGTTCTCATTATTGATGTAAGCGATAAAGATATGAGAAGATAGAAGTACAATCCAGATACACTCTAAATCTCCTAACTCGAGGTCTGGTCTTCTTTTGTAGAACCACGTTTCCTACACAACACCACCACCGAAACTATTTTCAATTCTGTGTTTCCTCTCGGGAATATGAAAGCCAGGAAGTTTGATTTCGTTATAAGAGACGCTTGAATTTAACCTCGTTTCTGTTAATGCAAGGACATCAAATATACTAAACTCGGGTGCGAGAATGTCGATCTTGTTTAAAGCGACTGCACTCCAAATTCTTAGTAAATTTTAATTTTTTGGTAAAATCAATATATATTCAATTTGTCAGCATCAAGATTATTTTCTTTGTGTAAGAGCTAAAAATAAAGGTAGAAAAAAATATTTACCCGAGCCAGGTTTTGAACTCGGATCTTTGCGCTTACAAAATATTTACAGCGGCTTAACCTACTACACTACGGAGTCAGCTGATTTGATGCGAGTTAAAAATAATGGTATA
>JAFMSR010000001.1:15805574-15862570 GCA_022818135.1 Saxidomus purpurata | reverse complement strand
ATTGAAGGATTGGCTATTTGGCGTTTTGTCGCTCGGCACATTATCACCATAATACAACACGCCGCACGACAACGCGCCGTTTGGCTCTTCGCTAGCGACAGGACGACAAGACGACAGTGCGACAACGCGCCGTTTGGCGTGCTTCGCTAGCGACAGGACAAGACGACAGTGCGACAACGCGCCGTTTGGCGTTTTGTCATGTTGTCGCTGGCGACAACACGACGCAAAAAAGTGTACCAAATCAGCCACCATATCTAATTCTGTGTATTTCATCATATACATGCACAAACAGAATATTAGAAGAAAATCTTACTATTGTTATACAATACATAAATAACAGTCAGACAAATGTATCATGCTTAACACGGAAAAATATGGTAATAATGTCATGCGTAACTCGACACTCGAGTGATTACTGTAAGCGACAGTCAAACAGTTTGTCAAAACAGTTTACTTATATATAAAAACTTCCCTACGAAAAGAACGGTACACCCATTAGTTAATGTTTATGCCCAAACTATGCTGGAGAGTTGATTCTGGGACGATACTTCGGAACTGACTTTTAACTGTCAGTAACTCAGTTTCTGTCTAGATGCGGAGGACCTTGCGCTTGGCGTCTTTAACCATAATTGTATCATCATCGGTCCAAGCACCAGTCAAGTACCGGCCTTTTAGTAGCTGTCTGGCCTTGTAAAACAAATATGTGCGCATCCGTGTTAAATCATCATTAACGAAGACATATGAATAGCCACAGTCTTTCAGTTAAACCCTGGACCTATAGAAGGAAATGCCTCGCTCTATATGTAGAGAACTTGACTATTACCCGGCTTCGGTGTACCGATACGATGTGCCCGGTCGATATCATTGAGCGTCAAATCAACATCCCACACTTTCGCAATTTCTAAGATTTTGCTGTCCGTGGAGTCGGGTTTTCTCGCAATATCAACGTCGGCACTTGCATGAGAAGACGTTTCAGCATCTTGTTTCATAATTTCGGGAACCTGAATTTGCTCAGAAAGTCCACTGATGCGAAGGCAGTTCCGACGGCTATACTGTTCGGCGATGTCGGCGTCACGTTCAAGCTTGGAGACACGTGCACGCAGTGTACCGTTTTCGTGCTCTAGCTGTTGAATCTTTTCATTTAGTCCAGCTAGTACACCGTCAATGATAGTTTGTACAGCTGCACTAGTTGTAGGGTTAAGGAATGGTCAATATTTCTTTTAAGACGTTAGCTATGACAGCGATGTCTTCTTTTGCTTACATGATAGGAGTTTCTGATGTTTCAGATTTCTTGATATGGGCACCATCTAGTGGAGAGGATAGTTCCCTTTTCTTACTTTTCGATACAGGAGTAGAATATTCAGCGCCTTTGAAATCACTCATGATAATATTGGTTACATAATTTTTGTGTGCAGTATAGATGTTTAAGTAGTCTCTATATATATTTACTTCGCAGCATGACTTTCTCGGAGGAATCAATAAAACAAAGTTATAGTTCATAAGTACATGATTTTTCGTCAATGCTCCTTTATTCCATATAGACCTCCTCTTGTCAGTTATGTCATATTTCAAAGTTTTATATTTTGTTTACAAAAGTTGGTCAATTACCATGACCGGAAATTGAAACTGTCTGAATGGAAAATTAAAAAGAAAAATGAATTCGGACTACATATGGTCTTACTTTTATTATTTTTTTTATTTATACTAATTTATTTATTCTCGATTTCGAACGGTCGCGAGACCCATTCCAGATGGAATCAGCTTCGAAGAGAGAAGGGCTATGTGGAATCATTTGTGTCTTGCCTAAGGACACTACCGACATGGCTATGGTTGGGATCGAACTCTGGACACTTCGATCCTTGGGCGAACGCACTACCACTGCGCCACGACGGCTCTCATATGGTCTTACGGCGCCCCTGCATAAATTGCTTCAAAGTCAGGCACCTTACCCTCTAGGCCGTAACAGCCTTTCGACTTTGCATCAATGTCATCTAATATTTTTATAAATGTATTAATTATAATACTTTACTAAACGAAACTCATGGAACGGTAAATTACTCAGAGAAAAACTGTTAAACATTAGGTATTTTGAAGTCCACCTAAACACCATTTCTCTTAGAAATTTACAAAATATTATAAATAAGAATAACCCTCCTAGCTAGGTCAATTTTGATCCAGGGGTCATGCTTTGAACAATCTTGGTAGGGGTCCACTCGGCAATGTCACATGATAGATATGCTAACCATATTTGATAATAAAATTGATATTAAAGTCTTAATATTTAACTTTTAGCGTTTGTATTTAATTCACAGATTTTAGTTTATCATGCATACTATCTGTATACTGTTACAGCGTTAAACATGTAACTATGTAACTGTATACATAAAAAGTTTGTTAAAAACATTAAACGAGGGGCATCTTTATTCAAGTACATTTGTATGCATTCGTGGGGATGAAATAGACACTTAATCGACCGTGAGAATATGTTAAATCGGATTAAAGTGTTCGTGTACGCAGTACGAATAACTCGCAAAACGAAAAACAAATACATGTTTGTATATCATTATATTATTATTTACTGAGATGTTAATTGTCATTTTTTTCTGTATTTTCGGAGTTTTTGTTGCATTATTATTATTGCGGAAAAGAAAAACCCCGAAAGGAAAGCGGATACCCGGCCCAAGAGGTCTACCGTTCATTGGAAGTGTTCTTGATGTGAAAGCAGAAAACATCCACGAAAGATTTTCGGACTTTGCACAAATCTATGGAGACATTTGTAAGGTTAAATTATTACATTTTAATTTTATCATTCTAAACACTGGGGAGTTAATCAAAGCCACTTCCTCCAATGCGTATAAGGAACATTTAAATGACAGACCGGAAACTTTCTACGCGGAAATGATTCTTTTCGGATCTCAAAGTACGGCGTTCTATAAAGATGGGTATTGTGTCGCTCATGATCATCTCAGAAAAGGATTTGCTAGGGCAGTTTACCACCTTGGACCCGGAAGCAGTATGCCTGTTGAGCAGAGTGCTTTAGATCATGTTATCGGCGTTCTCATGACGGAAATCGAAGCCCATAATGGTGAAGATTTTGAGTTCACTTCTAAACTACAACTTTCCCTAACAAAGCTATTGGCGTACACGGTAAAGTCTCAAATTTTCATTTTGTAATTTTATCTGTAACTTCTTCAAGTTAATTAAAATCCACTTTAGACTATAAAACAAAAAATATGAGTAACTGCACATGAACTGTCTTTTTGGAGTTTAAAACAGAAAGAAAGAATCAAATAATGTTTAATGGCAATTTTTAAAACTAATTCTGCAGGTTTATTTACATATGCTAGTACTGTTGACAATTCTCAAATTTTCTTCACTGCCCCTGTCCCAAATCATTTTATCCGTAGTTGACTGGCGAAGTTTTCAACGCGGATGAGACAGAACTTAATGTATTTCGGGAGTATGCGGATATGGTGGACATATTAGTAAATCCTAGAATCAACAATGTCTTATCTTCTTTCCCATTTCTCCACAAGATACCAGGACTTTATGCATCATACATTGCAGACATTTTGAAAGCAAAAGAAAGCATTATCAGCAAGGTTTTCAAAAAACAAAAGGTACGTAATCTTTGCAACTGTTTAAAGACGATCGCGGCAGTTTCAAAATATTTCTATTTTGAAAGTCGAAATTTGTTAAATTTAATATATTTTTGTGATGGGCTACAACATAGTAAGTACAAGTATAAAATTCAAAAGTGGATACACAAACTTGTAAACATTTACCGGATACTTTTTCAAGTATATCACGTGATCGCTAAATTAGTTTTCTTTCTGACAATCAGAATTTGATGAAACTTGTTATTTTGTTAAGGTATAACATAATAACTAAGAAGATGTAATAAAAACGTTCTATATATAGCTGCAAATCTTCTATTTAACACAAAACCTTCCGTCACCCTTCGCACAGAAGAAAATTGTAGTTTATTTCGAAAATGAGGTCGGTGACCTGTGATTTTTAAGTTTCTTTTTTAAATTAGTGTAATGATGCTTCGAGATGACTTATGCCAAAAATATAGAAATTCTGAATGTTGGGATATTAAAATAAAAAATCTTTAATACTTGACTCCTGATTTTTTTTAAATATTTTTTTTCAAACTCATGTTTGTATTGAATTTTTCTTGGTTGCTGCAAACTTTCAATTACTAGCTGTTGTTTTACAAAATATAATTCATTTTCAAAATATGTTGAAACAAAAACAAAACTTTAAAAAAAAATTATATTTTAAACTTTCCAAATTCGTGTAGAAAACTGTTAGTGTCAAAATCATGTTAAAATCCAGAGAAATATTTCAGGAAAAACATGTTCCTGGTCAGATTCGAAGCTTTATTGATTGTTACCTTGAACAGCAGAGAGAAGACATCGAGAATGGACGAGACGTGTTCTTTACAGACGAAAAAATCATATGTCAAATATTGGAATTATGCGCTTCTGGTACGGTACAAATAATCATTTTGTGTAAGCAGACATTAAATGTGAGTAGCCAGGCGTCCCAAATAAAGTCTAAGATAAAAATGAAATCTTGCAAAGAAGTCACAAGTTTCTGTCTGTAAGCCTATTTTCGGGCTGGCGGTCGGTCCATTGCATTTTCCTTGAAAACTACTGGTTGGAATTCAATACAACTTCATACAATGGTCAAGCACATTGAGAGGAAGTGAACTGTACAAGAACCATAACTCAATCTTGACTAATCACAGAGTTAATTGTCCTTTGTTACTATACCTTGTACGGAGCATAACTTGAAAACTACTGGTTGGAATTTAATGCAATTTCATACAATGGTCAAACACATTGATAGAAAGTACAGTGCACAAAAATCAAAACTCCTTCTTGACTAATTACAGAGTTATTGCCCTTTCTTAATTTTCCTTGTCCGGAGCATAACTAGAAAACGAACTGTTAGAATTCAACATTACTTCATATAATGGCCAAGCGCAATCAGAGGAAGTACAGTGTACAAGAACCATAACTCTATCTTGACAAATAACACAGTTTTTGCCAGAAACCATTATTCTGTATTTTATTTTTGCAAGGTATTCTGTTACCACTAACTTCTTCAGTTGATGAAGCGGGTTTTCGGGGGTATTAATCACATTTAGTGCTAGCTCTTGTTTTTCTAGGAGTATAAATCAGTGATTAATAAATTTCTTAAACATATAATGGCCGCTTTAGTGATATCACTTTAATACAAAATATACGGAATTTGTAAGAATTCGACGCTCATTGTATGTAAGACTTTATTCTTTGTTGAAGATAACAGAGGAAATAACTCGTCTCTTGATTTGACATCCGAACACCAGCATTATTTTGTTCTTTACTTCATCATTTATCTATACAGTTATGTTGACGACCTGGGGAGCAATCATCAATACGTTTCTTTGCTTAGTGAACCATCCGGTGTTCCAAGACAAGATATACGAGGAACTCAACAGCATTGTGGGACATGAAGCAGAACTGAGTTACAGTTACAAGGTGAACTGTCCATTCTTTGAAGCAGTTGAGATGGAAGTTCACCGATACGTCACGGGATTTCCGCTGCTTTTACCAAGGAAAAACAAAACTGGTCTGCAGTTTGAGGGATATAACTTGCCAAAGGATAGTATTGTAAGCCTTCCGTTTTTTTCTCCTGATTTAATAAAGTTTAAGAATAAATGGTATTAATCATTTAAATAAATATTGTTTTATTTGCTCACCTAAGCATAACGTGCTCAAGTTAAGCTTTTAGGATCACCCTGTGTCCGTCGTTCGTCGTCGCTGTACGTCGTACGTCTTCAAAAATACATGCAAATGAAATCCTCTCCTATTATACCGATCGACAGAAGTTGACGAAACTTGGCAGTTTTGTTCCTTTTGTAGTCATCTACCAAAGTTGTTCAACGAATTCCATTTCATGCAAAACTCTGGTTACTATGGCAACAAATAGTAAAAACATTCTTCTCAAAAACCGCAAGGCCCAGAGCTAAGATAGTTGGCATGTATCATTGTCTAGTAGATCTCTACCAAGATTGTTCAAATCATGACCCCCGGGTAAACATTGACTTCAACCTCGGGGTCACTTGATTTACAAATGATTATAGGAAAAACTTTTAAAAATCTTCTTTGAAATCAAAAAGTCAAGAGTTTATATATCTAGCATATAGCATTGCCTAGTGGACCTCTATCAAAATTGTTCAAATCATGACCCCCGAGTCAAACTTGAGCCCACCCCGTGATTCACTTCATTTTACGTACGAAAGGTTTAAAATTATTTTCAAAACCACAAGACCTAGAGCCTAGATATTTTGTATGTGGCATTGACCACGCCCTGGAGGTCCCTTGTCTGTATATAGGAAAACCTAGCTTCTAGCGGCTAACCTAGCAAACATTGACTTCCTTACCAACCATTGACTTCCCCTAGCAACCAATTACTTCCTTACCAACCAGTGACTTCCCCTAGGAACAAGGACTTTCTTCGCAACCATTGACTTTCTGAGCAACAACTTAGTCCCGAAGCAGCCAGTGACTACCTAAGTAACCAGTGACTTCTTTAGCAACTAGTGACTCCCCCTAGGAACAAGTGACTTCCTTAGCCACCGTTCACTTCCATAGCCTCAGTTAAGTACCCTAGCAACCAATGACTTCCCCTAGCACCCATTGACGTCCTTGGCAACTTAAGCAACAACGGCTAGACTTCTTTGGGAATCTCTGACTTTCCCTAGTGACCAGTGATTTCCTTACCACTGACTGCCCCTGGCAGCTGGACTTTTAGCGTCAAGTTATCTCTTAAGCAAACAGTGACTTTCCCTAGCAACCAGTGAACTCCTTAGCAACTAGTGACTTTCTTAGGTAAGTACACTGGTACTCAGGTATTGATTCAGGCCATTGGAAATTAATTTGGTTATTTTCTTTTTATGCTTGATTTAAAGATTTGGGTGAAAATCCCTGTAACCATTCATAAATTTCGAAAGTGGACTTTTCCATCTTTCAACCTGGGACATTACCATTCAGTTGCGCAAAGAGATCTATCATAAGGTAATGAATAAGAAACAGGCTAAATCATTTCGAGACGCAAGGATGTACGTTGATCTAGTCTGCACAATTTAGATAAGGAATTGTCACTTGCCTTCAGCAAGGAAAGAATTAACGAGGAGAATGTTTATTTATTTTTCAGTGTGATTGGAAATGTTTGGTTTAATTTGTTTGTTTAAAGATATGGGGTAAATTCCCGGAACTTCAGTTCTTAGAGATGGCTACACAACAGCTGAAATTAGTTTCCAGTGATCAGTATATACAGGAAGAAGAAAGTTACATGCTAAAGTTCATGCACGATCGCAATGTTTTCTTTTACCTTACACTTCTATTGGAAATTCATAGCTCTGGATTTGTAGACCTGTGGTTTCTTTCATTCAAGAGATCATTTCAGGACTGTTTAGATTTAAGTATGATCACGTGTCTTTTCGGACTAATGCTTTTCAATTTGTATGGTTACCGAACAGACTAAATGTCGTAAGTTATTTCTTATTTTTTTCAGTTCAGCTGGCATACTTTCGGTTCTGGTAGAAGAAGTGCGTCGGACAAACAGCTCTGCCCGATCGCACTACTCGGTTTGTATGATAACACTTCTACGTTGGAAATTCATAGCGTCTCCGTGGATAGATTTGATTTACCCATGTAATCATTCACAGATTTGACATAAAGAGTCACGTTATTAACTAAAGCTATAAATTAGGACATTGAAGAACGAAAAACTAATATTTATGTCTAGTATTTTCAGTGCAACAGACTACAGCAAGGGACGATATGTTAAGTCTATACGTTTTACCTCTGTATCTGCCAATAACAAAATGTCTATGTCACGTGATATTGCAGAACATGAGCAGAACAGATTTTCCTGGGCTGAAACTCGTTTTTACGAGTGTTCCTTAACATCATGAAACGAATTCTAGGGAAAATCTTTGAACGGCACATTGCAAACCAACTTAATTTGTATTTTCAATCTACGGACATTATTACATTATTCATAATAACACAATCCGCATTTTAGAGAATACTAAAAAAAAAACTACACGGTGATAGTTTTTTGAAATTTTGACAATTTACTATTTTTTATATCTGAAACTGAATAATTGAATAAAATTCGGATGTGCCCGACTTAGATTTTTCAGTAAGCGCTCCTGAATAATGTCACTATAATGTGAAAAATGAGGACGCTTGTAGGAATGGGTAGGTAAAGTGATCGTTTACTATTGCAAGCCATTCTACTATTTAATCCAAAAAGAGATATCTCTTTCACGGTCAGAAGTATCTTTGAATCACAGAAAGATTAACTTAAAGAGATGTATATTCTACTTTATTATGTTTAACATCATTTGAGAGATATCTTTCTACTTTTGATAACAGAGATATCTATAAAAATTAGAGAGATATCTCTCAACGTTACTTTTTAAAAGATCTTTTGTTTTGCAATAGAGATATCTCTGAAACTCCTTTTATTTTACTGTCAAACACAGTATAAAAGCAGGGTATGAA
The DNA here is from genome assembly GCA_022818135.1 of Saxidomus purpurata. Lineage (NCBI taxonomy): Eukaryota > Metazoa > Mollusca > Bivalvia > Venerida > Veneridae > Saxidomus > Saxidomus purpurata. The sequence continues at coordinate 15,854,003 of JAFMSR010000001.1, read as the reverse complement.
AGGCGCAAAATAGGCAAGGAAAAATAAACGATTTACATTATCTTAATTTGTTGCATTTTGAGTTTTATTTACTGCCTTATGTAAAGCAAATATATTAACAATGTAAAAAGTCCTGTGCTATTTTTTAAAGATCATTTATCAAACAGGTTCGAGTTGACCTAGATACGAGTTAACCCGGAAGCTGTCTTTCAGTGAATGTGTAAACTCATACGCTACTACAAATAATTTTTAGAATACGATTTATCAATGCAGCGATCACGTGATCAAGATGCTCGTACACAAATTACATTCATTGCGCTTCTACATCTGATTGGTAAAAATGTTGGTCAAAAGCCGGAAATGTTTTTTTCAATACATCTTAAGTGAAACTTGTGGGAAATTGTTTGCACAGAACACTGTGTGTTTAAGCAAATACTATACAGTAAAACCTGTGATTAAAGACCACTATAGCAGGAAAACGGGTATTGCAGTTTTCCTCTCCACACTAATTTGATATACAAAATCGAACCTAAACTTTGAATATTGCTTTAGTTACATCACATTAAGACGACCGTCCTTGGCAACGTTTTTGTATTTTCCGTTCGTACCTGGGGGACCAAACACTTCATCTTAAAATTGTGAGATTACAGCAGCTTAGCTGTCTACTTGATTAAAAACTTAACCACTCATCAGACAGTCGACATTCCCGTGCATGTATACTAAAAGCATTATACCCAGAACTTCTATAAAAATTTGAGTTTATTTTGCAGAAATAAAAACCAAATCCGACTTTCATTCTTTCCACAAAAGAGTGCTATTTAGACCAGTTTCTGCAAGCAACCGGGGTTCTTTTTAGACGAACTGTTTACATAATTTAAAATTAAGGAATTAAAAATGTTACGTCACTTGCAGATAGGATGATACTGTTTGAAGTTTCAGGGATTACCTCTGTCCATATACATTTGTATCTATCATCAATTCTTTTTACAAAGTGAAATACTATCAAGTTTGAGCAGTTAAATAAAACTGTCAAAGTATTCGAAGTATTTAGGACAAGATGATAAGAATGTTTTCCTTTTATTTCCGCAACAATAAAAGAACTGCAATGATGAAATGCATTCTCATTACAAATATAAAATAAAACCGCCCAAAACATCCCTGGAAGTGTAAACAAAATTTATCATTTAGTTAATATGAGATGCGTTTAAAAGTCAATTTATGCGAATATAATTCAGTGCTAACTCACGATAACCAATGATACATGACTACACGTAATCTTTTTCCATAGACTTACTGTATAACATTTAAGCACGGTCCGCATACCAAAACATTCGTTGAGTAATTTCACCCGAATAAATCTGTAGAACCACCTAAGTTACACCCTCCAATGTCCTTTTTTATTTCCATAATGTGTGACTTTATAGCCGAAAATTGTGTCAGTAGGACGACTGTCTGTAGGATTTTTGTTTACATTCTGTCCAAAACAATTCAATATTTTCAGATAGCTATAGGACACCGTAGTATTAATCAGAAAATTCATAAACTATTTTTTCGTAATGCTCAACCATTGTACTTTTGATTTTATTTCTATAAATCTTTAGTGCTACCAATCATTTTGGACCAATCAGAGACCACATATATCTAATAGGTCCGCAAGTTCCCTACATAAATTGGCTGGTTCCAAGTCTCACCGATTTAGTGAAGTCATACTTAAATTTTACGTGTCTAGAAGCGCTTCTTACAAAAAATAACACGTAACGGGCACCTTAGAGTTATACCTCGGTCACATATCCGTATGATGTGTGTACGATTTATAAAATCGTACAATAACATCAATTTTTAAAATCCGTACGGTCTCCGTACAATCGTAGTTTCTGGTCACATGCATACGGGAGCTTGGAAGGAGCTCGGACATACGTCGTACGATGCACATGTGTTCGTACGGTGCCCTTACGGTATCCGCACGGTGTCCGTACGACAAGAATAAACCAGTTCATTTCTTAATTTATCTAGAATCGTCAAGGATGTCTCACGGTGCCCGTACGTTGAACGTAACGCCCTGTTGGCCACGTGCGGACATCGCAAGTATCCAACCCGGTGTCTGTAGTATACTACTTACTTATATACAATAGTTTTATATCTCCGATTTGTATATTAAACACATTACAGAGTTTATGCATTTCTTTGAAACATTTCACGACTGCCTAAATTTTTTGCGGAGAGTATTTTATTCAGGTGTAATGTGGAGTGGTAGAAGACAGTGCACGTGGCTGTTAACTTCTTAAAACCAATCTAAAATAGAATAATATTCACATTTTTTTTAATCTTTACCTTGGCTATGGGGCCGAAATATTTTGTCAAAGTTTAAGATTAACTGTTAAGATAACAATTGAATTAAGTGTTTATGATGGAATTAAATGTTGCAATTCATCAATTGTAAATGGCAGATACACTTTAGGGCTTTGAAGCGGATACCAGAGAAAATTGTACCAATGAAGATTTTGTCAATAAAGGCATCAAAATGAATTTCTTCTGATGATTATGAAAAACGATCGAAAACACTATAAACATCTAATAAATACGCTGCGTCAGATATTACACGAGGCTATAAAAAGAGGTTACTGGTTTAAGCGTAAACAACAAAAATCTGAAAGTTCAGGAAATTTATTTGAGTATTTTACCCTTCTGCAGAACCGTATATTCACTGAAAACTGAGAACGACTAGCAAAAACGGAATATTTCTTATGTTTTGAAGTTGCAAGCGGGCTCTTTTCATGTACATAAACACTGTTTGTTTGCCATTCAAGCAAGTTTAGTGAATTCGCGAATTGCTCTATTCGCGAAAATTTGCAAAATTAAAAATCTCGCGACAAAAACGACTTTTACAGTAGGTAGTTGTAGTGCAATGATAGAAAAAATATAATTCTGACTTAAAACTTTCATTAATAATTTACAAAATCTGCTTAGAAAATGTGAAGGTATAAAAGCTGTCAAAACTTGGCAAAAGGTCTTATTTTTTAATACACGTTTAAAGTAGATTTTATGTTCCCGGATGTTTTTATCTCTGTTGGACATTTTCAGATGAAATCAGCGGAAATAGCTAAGAAATTAGAGTACGCTCATATAAGCCAAGTCTGGCGTCTTTCGTATATATACATGAACATGTATCTGTGTTATTTCTGTCAGGAGGAAGAGAAGGAGTAAGTTAGTAGAGCTAGGAGAGGGCCGCTAAGCCACGTTGGCTCAGTTGGGCTAGTCTTATAAACCGTTTGTCATGTTATGTATTACTTTAGTAGTGAAATAGATTTGTCGGTTTATTAAGATGAATTATGACCTTTGAAAAGTGTCGTAAAACTCAGTTCCTCCATATAACGTTACATAGTTTTGCACTGTGATTATATAAACCAAATGTTTGGTATACTGTTATGGTACACAGAAGATAGGTCTAGCCCTTGTATTTATTGTTGTCGAGAAACCTGCATTCATTTATCCAAGAAAATACTATTCTCTTAAGTAAACTGAGATTTTAACATTTCAATAATGCTGGCAGTAGTACTGTTCAATTCCATAAGGATATGAATTGTTCGTATTAACACAATAAAGATATGTCGATAAATTCGACTATACATTTTTGTAATGTGTGTTACCGACATAACCCATATGTTTCAATGCTCCAAGAGAACAAAAAAATGATTAAGATATATTTTGTACTCACATTGTATCTAAGAAATTGCCAAAGCTGTTTAATAACACCATAAAATCTATGGTGGTTTTGACGTGTTCTTTTCGGAAAAGGTGCCACATTTACAGTCTCAGAAAGAGATCTGCTACAGTAACCGGTATTTTAATAAATACGTGTAATATAACTTCATAGTGTATTTCCAATAAACTTAAATTGGTGCAATGTACAGATTTGTGTACATAAATGTATATGTACCATTGTACAGCTCTGCGGTATGTAACAGTTACAATCAACAAAAATTCGGGAAGAACACTTCAAACTTTGATAAAACTATTATAGTTTTTAACCTGTTTCAAACAGTGTTTTATACGTAACAATACCCTAAAATGACTGGAAAGTATATTTTTACATGGGTCTATGTTGTAATATGATGAAATGCAATTAAACATCATGAAAAATACGTGCTTCTTCTTTACAATAAAGTATAGCCGTATTCCTGAGAGTCTTAGTAATACTAGAATTTCGCTGTTGTATGAAGTGTATAAAATCATAGGAATATGACTGTCATATCTATGCAAATTTCACTACAAATGGTTTTCTGTAAACCAACTTATTTTCGCGGCAATTTATTTTTGCTATATTTGCGGAGGCCAGATTTCTGCAAACTCTAAAATAAATATCCTCACTTTTTTATTTTTTTCTCTAAAACTGCGAATTTTAAAATCCGCAAATCAGTCTGACATCGGCAAAACGCAAACATTAATTGACGCAAAGATTAATTGGTTTACAGTAACCGGATTCAGCCTGATGTGCGTGTGGTTTCTGGCTCCAGTTGTTGTGTTATTCGTGTTTCATTTTTTTCTAAAAACGCGAATTTCACTATCCGCGAATCAGTCCGACATCGGCAAAACGCAAACACATTAAATGACGCGGAAATTAATTGGTTTACACTAAAACGGTTGCAAATTGATATGCGTGTGGTTCCTGGCTCCAGTTGTAGTGTTATTCGTGAAACATTATCCATAGCTGTCAAAGCCAAGTCAACTGTTTCATGAAGTTGTCAGAACAGATGATATCTTACAAGTCTCATGGTAATAGATTTGCATTAACTATTCACTGAACCCCATATAAATATTAATTCAGACAAACAGTTTGTGAAACTTCATTGGATAGTGAAAATGTGATGATAGACGTAACTTGTATCTGCACGATTAACGCATGTATATAATACCACAAGATCTAAACGTAGCTCGCGATTCTTTCTTCGGTAAAATTCAATATTTCATTGATTAATTCTAATATTCATTTAACAAAACCAGGAAAGTTTGCCCTATGTTGTCATTTATAGTTGATAATTCGTAGATTCTGTTTTACAAAATAAAAACATGTAAAATGTTGACCACTACGGCGATCCTTACTAGAATTAATGAAATTTAAAAACTGGCAAACTATGGATCTTGTAGACCTGTCAGATACTTAAACATTATTTCTATTAATGGACTTTTTAGATTATGAATTACAGTCAAAGCTGTGTTAAAGATTACCCCCGAATAGAGACCACCCTTCGAATAAAGACAAGCAAAGAGATCACCGTGCACTATTCATTTATAGTAGACACACCTGTGAATAAATACCACCTATAAACAAAGACCGCATTTGTAGTTTCCCCAACAGTGGTCTTTGCTCAAAGGTTTGACTGTACATGTATCATTTTAAAGTTGCCTATGCATACTTCTAAACGCATATAGTACATTTATACATCTTTTGACAATATACTCGTTATAAAGAAATAAAATTAAATATATACAGAATATAATAAAGGAAATACATGGAGACTTCCTCCTTTAAAGAGCCAAGTCTCCAAACAAATAATGTTGTTACATTTACTTTAAGGTTACACTGCACATAGTGAATTTTTGGTGACAGTTTTATAAAAGCAATTTTCGGTTGCTGTGCATTTAAATGTATTAAATTAATGATAATGCTGCATTAGTATTTGAAGTTGGTGCTTTAGAAATAAAAAAAATCAGACTAATAAAATAATAGTTCCTTTCTGCACAGTGATCTCTTTTGTGTTGTTGTTGTTAGTAGAGATTTCGACATTGCAAGGGAAGCAACTCCTGCATGCAGTTTTTTTTTAAAGACTGCCCCAGTCAAAATAGGAAAAGTAATATTTGGAAAGTTATTATTTCGTACTGGTAGCAGGAAGAGTTTGGTGTATTGGGTTAAAAGCTATTATTTCCTCTACCCTGTTCTACACACACCTGGATTCCATGCTAGATTTTTACTTGAAAATAAAAATGCGCATACTTCCACTTTAAGTCTCAGCAAATGTCGATATATTGAAATCACCTTAATAGTGTAAAGTTCCTAAATCACTGATAAATAACTGCAGATATAGCTATGATGGGTGTATTGAAATGAACTAAACTTCAGTACATGTTAAGCATATCATACATATAAGAGGAGAGTTCAGACCAGTGAAGCGCACAATAGATGTTAAGAGACACCAATTGAATTAGTTTTGATATTTCATTTTCAATTGTATGAATGCCTTATGCTTTGTAGGACCACATTCGTAAGAGATCGCATTTGTAACAGGTGTTAGAAATGAGATCGCATATGTAACAGGTGTTACAAATGAGATCGCATATGTAACAGAAATCAAGCACATATGTAACAATTTTTGAGACGAATGTGATCGATGCCGATTTTTGATGTGACATCTGATCACATTTGTCACAGCTCATTTTCAATCGGTAAAATGAACAAAAACGTGCATTTTCACATATGAATCACATTTGTAACATGTTTTAGCTCACTTATACGAAGTGACAAAGTAAGCTTTTGTGATCACCCTTTGTACGTCGTCCGTCGTCCGACCGTCCGTCCGTTCACATTTTTCTTGTGAATACGATAGAGACAACATTAATTTTTTATTTTAACCAAACTTGCACAGAACTTTTATATATCTATGATATCTCGGTTCCTTTCGAAAACCAGCCATATCACCTTATTCGTCTTGGAATTGTGGCCCCTGAGATGGCAATAATTACTGATTTTAGCCTTGTGAACGCGATAGAGACCACATTTTTTGTTTATTTTGACTAAACTTGCACACAACTTATATATCTATAAGATCTCGGTTCCCTTCAAAAACAACCGTATTGCACCATTTGACTTGGAGTTACGGCCCCTGAATCGGCAAAAAAGTGCTGATTTATTCTTGTCAACACAATGGAGACTACATTTACTATTCGATTTTTATCAAAATTATACGGGCTCTCACTTCCTCTTAAAACATTCATATCACGACATTTGTCTCGGAGTTATAGCTGAAATGGCAAAATTTGCTTATTTTAGTCTTGGAACACAATAAAGACCATCTTTATTATTTCATTTTGAACAAACTTGTATAGAAGTCATATATCTAGAACATCTCGGTTCCTTGCGAAAACGAGCTATATGGCACCATTTGTCCTGGAGTTATGGCAACTAAATGACAAAATTTGCTGATTTAGCATTGTGAACATGACAGAGATCACATTTATTATTTGATTTTGACCAAACTTGCATTGAAGTTATATATAATTAAGATCTTGTTTTTCCTCGAAAAGTAGCCATATCACGCTATTTCTCTTAGAGTCATGACCCCTTAGATGGCAAAATCGCAGATTCAATAATATTTATAGTGTAATAAAACTCATGTGAGTGATACTGTTCCATGACGGCTCTCTTGTTAATTAGAGGGATATTTCTGGTCAGGTTAATATCTTGGTATCTGGAAATTAAACTTGGCAAGAATACCGTTATCATTACTGGTCTATTCATAGTAGCATGGTACTACATGTACATGTCACTTATAAATTTCTCACATCGGTTTTGGTTTGTAAGATTTCATTTTTACTAAATACATGAATATATAAGTATGTATGATTAAAGGGGAAGATGCAGACCACATGCAATACCTGTATAACTTTTACAATCGGTAAATCACTGGCTGTATCGCCGATCTGGGCCCACACTAGTCACAAAGACTCGAAGATTCCCGAAAGCCCATTTTCTCATGATGCGGCTCAAATAATTTTATGACGTCATTGACGTCGAAGACGACGACGCTGACTTGTGATGGTGCTTATTGCAGTCATTTAATGATGTTACGATGAAAACCAACTGATTGAACATTAATTTTGCAGTATAAAACTCAACATGATACATATGTGCTTCTCATGTCAACCCCCATGTTGGACAAACACATTCGTAACACATTTTACCTGTTACGAATGCGATCGCATACGTACGAAATATGTTACAAATGCGATATGTTACAAATGTGGTCCTACAATGCTTTCTCTTCTTTCAGCGCTTTGATTTATTACGTTAAACGTATCATATAAATATATCTACGAATTTTCAAATCAACGACTCGTCGAAAAGGGAAGTTTAAATCAGAAGAATCTACTCGTTAAAAGTTGCACCTATGTTATATTATATTAATTAAATAGATCTATATCTGTAATACATGCAAGCAGTCACCTGTCTTAAATGTATTGCATTCCTTGACGGACTACTTTATACAGGTTTGATTGCGTATGTAAAAGCTATATGATTGCGGGCCGCTATTTAATAGTATCATGTAGGTGAAGTAGTGTATAGTTCTTTGAACAAAATGTTATGAAAATCGCCTAGGAAGGTACGATAAAGAATGGGTTAAACCACTGTTCATTGTGTAGCTTTAAAATTGTCAAAAAGTTGATATTTCTATCTTTTATCCATGTAAACGTCAAATTATGTGATATGCTTATGTAACGTGTAATTAGTAGTGAAAAGTTTTTATTGTTCGGCTAGTATAAAAACCGATATCGGTCAAACATGCCGGTATTTTACTTTCCATTTTTATCAGACTGTTTACATTTCGAATTATCAGACTGATCTACAACAATAAACTGACAGGTAGCCAAAGTTAACTAATTGGCCGGTATGCACTGACTTTTCAGTAATCGCGAAAATGTGCGTTGTTTTGTTTACAAACATTTTGACTGCAAACGATTTTGTGAGGATAGAGGCAGGAATAGTATTGTACATTCTGAAAATCACCTTTAAGTTAATGGAATATCGCGTAGAACATATTATAATATTGCTGCGTTAACTTTGTTTTAATTAACGCTGAATGAAAATAGGGATCTTATATACAATCTAATAAATTCTGATGAAAAAAAAACGGAAAGCGCGTAAAGATTATTTAAAGCTTTTTCATGAATATTTTCTGGTTTCTTTTTAAGTCAGAAATGATACACTGAAATTGTAATTACACAAACCAGATAGTCAAGTGTTTGCTTTATATGAACCTAGAATATAAATTTATTCCGTCTATGTTATAAAGTCTATAAAGTTTATTTGCATCTCCTATTTCAAAATGTTAACATGAAAGCTTTGTTTCTAGGCCCGCTGTGATACGTAGTATCACAGTTTTTCTTGTTATAACTGGAACGACTTTTAACGATATTTTAGTGTAGTTAATCTTTATGGTCTAGTAAACCACGCGTGCACATATACTGAACAAGGAAGGTCAACTAAATATATATCATTTGATTTAAACAGTTTTAACAAAATGGCGACTTTTTTATTTATTGTGATGTTTGTGTTTTAGTGTAGGTGTTAAACACGCGTTGAAATATGCTGAACAAGGAAGGTCAACTAAGATAAGGGTACCTAATGTAAATATATATCATTTGATTTAAACGGTTTAAACAAAATGGCGACAGGCGGTGCAAACGATACAGGCATTCTTTCAGATGAAACTTTTGATTTATTGTGCTGTATGTGTAAACATAAAAACAAGAATACCGAAGCTACCAAGTTTTGTGTAGATTGCCAGGAGTATTACTGTTCAAGTTGTGTCAAGTTTCACGATGAAATTCCTCCGTTATCGCGACACAAGATCCTTAACAAGGACAAGTTTCAGCCGGGACAAAGTCAAAGGCTACAGATGGTACCGACAGAACGCTGTGACAGACACCGTCATAAACACGTGGACATGTACTGCCAGAATCATGACGCAGTTGGCTGTTCCACGTGTATAGCTGTTGATCACAAGTAAAGTTTCATTTTCCTTTTTAAGATTTTCGATGTCATTATTTAATTGTAGTTTTAGTGTTAAAATCTTATTAAGTCTGACCGAAATCGTTTCTCGCTAAGAGAACCGAAGCAGTTTGGACAGAGTCGGGGTTAACCCTTGCAATGTTAGAAGAAAATGAGAAATGTCAGTAAATGATTACTAAATCTAAGGTTTGCATTTGGTACATACCGGTTCTTGCATTGTTTATGAGATTTGTACCGTATCTAGGCTTGAAGGTTCCGTTGTCTGTAGTTTTATAGATCCTGTAGTAATGATTCAACATTTTAAAATGCTTAATGATATAAAATTACCAATTATGGCGCTGAAACAATATAAAACATAGGAAGTAAAAATATCTTCTATCTATTTCAGATCTTGTGGAAACACTTTCTTCATACCAGACTTTCTCCAAAATAACACAGACACATTAGGCCCCATAGATATTAACCAGAAACTTGGGAAAGCAGCAGATGCATTGACAAACGAATATGCGAAGTTTGAGCAAGAAAAAGAACGACTTCTGAAAAGTAAGGACACGCATTTGGGGAAGATAAAAGAATTCAGACAAAAGGCAAACGAAAGACTTGATATACTCGAACAGAACTCTATTGACGATGTAGAAGCAAAATATAAACCACAACTGGACAAACTGGACGAGGAAATGCATCAGATCGACACGACCAAAGTGGAAGCTCTATCAGCTAAAGATGACCTATCTACTGCTCGCAGTAATGTATCACAGTTGTTTGTCAGCAAAAAGAAAGGTAAACATATTGCTGATCGTACTACAAGATACATTAATGAAATTAAAGATGAACCAAAAGTTAGAGAAATGAAATTTGTACCAGAGAAAAAGTTAACGGTAGTGTTAAATGAACTGAATCTACTTGGCCAACTAGAAGAAACCAGTGCTACTGATGACGGGCAAAATGATAATAATAAAAGGGAAACAACTGCTGTAAGTACGGAAACTAGCAATAAGAGACAAGGTAGTACATTACTAAAGGTTAGAGAGAAGAAGCAATGCAATGTTAGAATACCATCAGACGGTCAAAACTGTAGTATTTCCAGTGCATGTGTCCTTGGGGATTGTACAATAATACTTGCTGATGATAGCAACAAGAAGCTAAAACGTGTTGACCATACAACATACTCTGTGACAGACTATTGTGATGTATCTGGTAATCTATACCAAGTTTGCTCCATCAGTAACCAGGAAGTGGCTGTAAGCTGTGGTTACTATAATTACATTCAGCTTGTCTCCCTTGGAAATAAAATGTTACCTACAAAACAGATCAAAACAAACCACGCGTGTACTGGTCTAGCTTATGTAGCTGGACAACTGTACATTTCAGACAATTTTACTGTATACATATATACAGTATCAGGTACCAAGCTGCAGCAATTCAAAAAAGACCAGACTGGACAGACACTGTTCTCTATCATCTGCAGTCTAGCTGTCAGCAATGATTCCAAGATCTATGTCGCTGATAGAAATAACGGGCTAATTGCACTTGGTAGCGATGGAAAGGTTCTTGCAGTATTAAACAGTTTGGAGTTAGATCGTGCTGAAGATGTACGTTTAACAGAGAATGGAAATGTGCTGGTATGTGGGTATGGCTCTATGAATGTTGTACAGCTTACTCCTGACTGTAAGATGATTGGAGAGATACTAAAGTGTGATACTGAATGCCAGGCCATCTGTTATGATGCTACACATTCAAAACTTATTGTATGTTTATTGGAGAAAGATAACATGCGTGTGTATGATGTGGTGTAACAACAATTTCGTACAAAGCTACATATTGCCTTATAAAACTTTACCTGTGAGTTTAAATGTGTTGTACAATATTGATGTGTTTTATATAATTTGAACAGTCACTTAAACAAATGTTCTTGTTTAGATATATTTCAACTTAATCATTATCAAGAAGAACTGTTGTAGCTTAATACTTAACAAAACAGTTTTAAATATACTTATGAAGGTCTCACATAGTACAGTAAAAATGCATCTTTTGAAGTAACTGTATCATTCTCGCAGCATTAATATTTTCATTCGATATCTCAAGTAAGTTTTATTTAATTATTTGAGTACCTGTCTTAGAAATGCATGTTGCAACTAATTACAGTAGTAACTTTGGTATTTCAATATGGTTAGAAAAAGGTAACTGAAGTCAGTTTGTGAATTAAAAACTAAGACTGTTTTGTTCATCATTTAAGTATACATTTAAACCTGTCAACAAAGACCACTGCATGGAAGCTACAAATGGGATCTTCGTTGGTATAGGCGGTCTGCGCAAGTGTTTCTATTTTAGATGAATAGTGCGCTGGTCTTCATTGGCATGGTGGTCTTTATTTAAAGGTGGTCTTTAACACAGGTGTGACTAAACACACATGTAGAATACATATTGTATTGTATAAATGATTATCGTAGATGATTTAAATGGAATGTACGGTGTATGATATTGAACTGTACATATAATTTCAATAAACTTTATTGTTTCAATGTGTTTCCTTTTTTACCATTATCAAAACAATACCAGCTACAAGTAAATAGCCATACTATTTTTAATATTCACATATACATGTCTGTACCTTAACCCTGCTAAATTTATCAAATGGACTTGACCATGTTTCAAAATGGACAGCAACATTAAATATTCAAGGGGTGCTCGGTGACGAATTATTGACTGAATAGCAAACTTTGCAAATAATGATCAGATCATTTCTTTATAGCTGGATAACTTGTTTTTCTATGTGTAGATCTGGTTGCTGCTGGTTAAGAAAAATGCTTTAAATACAAACAAAAATGCTTAGAAAACACCTAGGACAAAGTAATAAAGATGTTATCAATAATACATAAATATCTCTCTTTAAGCCACATTATAACTTTAGATACTTTTATAGACTGATAAATTTACCGATAGAATAATGATAGAACTGTGTTCAGTTTACTCTAAAACAATGCTGACGTAAACCTGTTTTCATATTTTTGTCGATTCTTCACTAAAAAGCTTCTTACACGTACTTTTGCAATATCGCTGCAAAATACTGCGCTGTGTGTATATGTTACAGGGTGAGAAAAGGGGACTCGAACCCGGTACCCTTAGCTTACGGGGAAACTGCCCCACTATGCTATCCGGTCCAACAGTCTTTCAGTCCTTTCCGTGATATACGCCCCTGGGAACTGGACATTCGTCCACGAATTTCAGGAATGCAGTTTATGATAAGAGTAATCGAATTAACATTTTAGTAGCTCCCTTGCTTAGCGCTTAGCATTAAAAGGGAAACTGGCTTCTCTTCTCTCATATCCTCACGGCGATGGATACCATCAGGAATGAGGTGTCGAGAGTGATTAATATAAGTTGTATAACTTGTTTCACAATCGACCTAAAAATAAATTAGTATAAACTAAGTAAATTTAAGAAATAATATGTATTCATGTTTGGTTTATCGTAGAATAACCCGAGTTTTGAGTTTTTATGTGCAAGAATATATCACGAAGGCCGAAGGCCTGAGTGATATATTATTACGCATAAGAACGACTTGGATACTTATTATTTCGATTCTAACACGACTTTTTTGAAACAACATTTGAAGAAAATGAGAGAACTATTTTCAGCGAACGTAATTTACACTTGCGTGCTACGCACCTAGATTTTGCCGTTGAAGTTTCCTCCCGCGAACACTTTAGTGTGACTTTCATTCATGAAAAATGTAAAGTACGCAGTGTTTCAGACTTTTCATCAACGTAAACTTGTCTCATAAGAAAGAAAAAAACTTTAATAATTTTCGAGTAAATGTAACAGGAATTTCATTTATAGAAATGGTTCGAATTTTCAGGGTACGCAATAACGGTTCAAGTTACGAAAAATATTAGTAACGGGTATAGATACATGACGTGACAGTTTCTTTTGATTAATGACGTTACTGTGTAAACAAAACCAATAACAACAAAACAGTAAAAAGTCAGGTAAATGTATCAACATTAATCAAATAACTGGACGGTGTCATCCATCGGATGCCCCGCTTTGCCCCAAGTCATCCACAGTATGCCACGTAAGATCCTCTATACGTCGGGAAATTGAACAGCCGAAACCACTGGCACCAGAATACTGAACGCCCTGAATTTTAACAAAATACCAAAAAAAATACCTAAAAACACCTATCATGAAAAATACACAAAAAAGGAAAAGTCATTTTCAGACAGACCCCCGTATATACACTGTTATTATAGAACAGTGTATATGGGGGTTTGTCAGAAAATGACTTTTTACCATTTTTTGTATATTTTTTCATGATAGGGTGTTATTTAGGTATATTTTTTGGTATTTTGTTAAATTTACAGGGTAGTTCAGTACTCTGGTGCCAGTGGCCGAAACACGACGCGCGTGCAGCGTCGTTCAAGGTCGGTTTATTGCAGAATAACCCAAATAGATTTTGTTCTACATGTATGTTGGTTATTCGCCTGTCGTGTTAGAATAGTCAATAAACTATTGGTAAAAATCACTATTATTATCATGTTTGCATAAACAATATATCAGCGGTCCAGTAGCCCGGTGTAAAATGATGCCTTTATATTTTGTTAGAAAATGTATATATACGCAAGTATAGCCTTGTAATACCATCAAAGACGTGTGGCGTAGTGGATAATTCGACAGTTGTCGCAACTTGGTATCATGAGTTCAAGTCCTGGCCGGGGAAGTATTTTTTGCATCCATATTAGTCTATTCACTATTCATGAAATACGCGCGTTTTTATTGGAAGTAAATGTAAAATTACTTCAGAATTATGTCAATATGTAAGAGTAGAAAAGATAAGTTCGAAAAAGAAAAAAAGTGCAGGCTGAAAAAAATGTGATTAAAGCTGCAATGTGCAGAAATTGTCAAATGATACCGTCGTTCTCATTTTTGATGTATGCGATAAAGGAATGAGAAGACATAAGTTCAATCCAGATACACTCTAAACCTCCTAACGCGAGGTCTAGTCTTCTTTTGTAGTGCAGCGTTTCAGGCCTTCAGATATAGGGTTAACTATTTTGTAATTTTGATATTTGCGACTGTATATACGGTTTTTAATGGTCGCAAATATTTTTAATGGCGACGGCGTCAGCCGGAGCCCTTAAAACTGTTTTCGAGCATTAATGATAGTACATACTGCCGAAAATGTCAAAATCACTAAACGTTTAACCCTATTCTAACGCACAATGCTCTAAATTGCGACCTTTACTGATCGTTATATTTTGCGATTATATATGCGTAATTTAATAGCCGCGAAATTTAAATGACGTAACCAATCAGAATCGTCGTTACAACGTACATTAAGTGCGTTAGAATACACAATAACACCACCGAAACTATACTCAAGTCTGTCTTTTCTCTCGGGAGTATGAAAGCCTGGAAGTTTATGGCGTTCAGAGACGCTTGGATTTAACCATGTTCTGTGAATACAAGGACATCAAATATACCAAACTCTGCTGCCAGAATGTCGATCTTGTTTAAAAGGTTTTGTATATTATACTGTAAGACTAAGAGAAAATTGTTGTTAGTTATTAAAGTCCCAGGATCACTTTGATTTTACTGATATAGTAAAATAAATTGATAGTATAATGACAGAGCCATGTTGTATTCACTCAAAAAATGTTGGCATATGCCTATCTTTCGTATTCAAGTCTTTTCTTCCAGTAAAATAGTTTGCAGAAAGCCTTTCTTATTTTTTACAATGTCATTGAAAAAAATACTGCGCTCTGTTTCTAATATTTACTTATCGATTTAAAAAGCAAGTTAGGATTGTTTTTGGTACAAATAAAGGTCATTTCTGTCAGTAAGACATCTTTCTTGATAAAATGAGAGCTACTTGTAAATGTGATCCTGGGACTTTAATACAGATAATGTATTAGATATGGGGGTACTGCTAGTTGAAGATGAACTATTACAACTTGGTATCGATGGTCCAGGGCTTGGATGGACATCACCAGCTAAAGCTTCTAGTAAGCACAGCCAAGTGAAACACAAAGTACCTGTGAATGTAAAAAAATACATATCTAGTGAAAGAAAGATTTTCTGTGAATTTAACTGCATGGTTAGAGAATACGTTTGTAATGCGTAAGATGCAATGGCAAGGATAATAACAGTGCATGTGTAGGGAGGATGAGAATTTGCATGGGCAAATATAGATTTGCACAACTGTTACACATTATGTTATTTCTAACAGGGATAATAAGAACAGCTTGACCACGATCATGCATACGTACACAAAAACATTAGATGAAAATTGCTCATCACGAAAACTAGTCTGAATGAAAAGGTTAAGTTTTATGGGAAGATGTGTGTGATAGAAATAGTGAGTGCGTACAGAAATGTAGAAATATGAAAAAGTAGATAGGATCCGATCCATACTACAAACTGGTGTAAGTGTGGTGGTTCTGAAAATATGACATTCATAGTGTTGTGCGCATGAGAACTTGTAAGAATGAGTTATGATTTTAAGAAGAGGAAGCTAACTTGTATTGTTACCTTCAAGATCGATACGAAGTTAAGCTACATAAGTTAGTTTGTTAAAAACGTTGTTTCGTGCCTGTAACTCAGTTTCTGTATAGATGGGGTGGACCTTACGCTTGGCGTCCTTAACCATGATTGTACCATCGTATGTCCAAGCACCAGTCAAGTGCCGGCCTTTTAGTAGCTCTCTGGCCTTGTCAAATAAAGATGAGCGCACCCGTGTTAAATCTTCATTAACGAAGACACATGAATAGCCACAGTCTTTCAGTTAAACCCTGGACCTATAAAAGAAATGTCTTGCTCTATATGTAGAGAACTTGACTATTACCCGGCTTCGGTGTACCGATACGATGTGCCCAGTCGATATCATTGAGCGTCAAATCAGCATCCCACACTTTCGCAATTTCTAAGATTTTGCTGTCCGCGGAGTAGGGTTTTCTCGCAATATCAACGTCGGCACTTGCATGAGAAGATGTGGCAGCATCTTGTTTGATGATTTCGGGAACCTGAATTTGCTCAGAAGGTCCACTGATGCGAAGGCAGTTCCGACGGCTATATTGTTCGGCGATGTCGGCGTCACGTTCAAGCTTGGAGACACGTGCACGCAGTGTATCGTTTTCGTGCTCAAGATGTTGCATCTATTCATTTAGTCCAGTAAGTACACCGTCAATGATAGTTTGTACAGCTGCACTAGTTGTAGGGTAAGGAATGGTCAATATTTCTTTTAAGACGTTAGCTCTGGCAGCGATGTCTTCTTTTGCTTACATGATAGGAATTTCTGATGTTTCAGATTTCTTGATATGGGCACCATCTAGCGGAGAGGATAGTTCCCTTTTCTTACTTTTCGATACAGGAGTAGACTATTCAGCGCCTTTGAAATCACTCATGATAATATTGGTTACATAATTTTTGTGTGCAGTATAGATGTTTAAGTAGTCTCTATATATATTTACTTCGCTGCATGATTTTCTCGGAGGAATCAATAAAACAAAGTTATAGTTCATAAGTACATGATTTTTCGTCAATGCTCCTTTATTCCATATAGACCTCCTCTTGTCAGTTATGTCATATTTCAAAGTTTTGTATTTTGTTTACAAATGTTGGTCAGTTGCCATGACTGGAAATGGAAACAGTCTGAATGGAAAATTAAAAAGAAAAATGAATCCGGACTACATAATAATATGGTCTTACTTTTACTATTTTTTCAGTTATACTAAATTATTTATTCTCGATTTCGAACGGTCGCGAGACCCATTCCAGATGGAATCAGCTTCGAAGAGAGAAGGGCTATGTGGAATCATTTGTGTCTTGCCTAAGGACACTACCGACATGGCTATGGTTGGGATCGAACTCTGGACCCTTCGATCCTTGGGCGAACGCACTACTACTGCGCCACGACGGCTCTCATATGGTCTTACGGCGCCCCTGCATAAATTGCTTCAAAGTCAGGCACCTTACCCTCTAGGCCATAACAGCCTTTCGACTTTACACCAATGTCATCTAATATATTTATAAACGTATTAATTATAATACTTTACTAAACGAAACGCATGGAATGGTAAATTACTCAGAGAAAAACATGAGGTTTTTTGAAGTCCGCCAAAACACCATTACTCTTAGAAATTTACAAAATATCATAAATTTATGATCAGTAAAAAGACTAACCCCACCCCCTGCCCCCCCCCACGGGGTCAATTTTGATCCAGGGGTCATGCTTTGAACAATCTTGGTAGGGGTCCACTAGGCAATGTCACATGATAGATATGCTAACCATATTTGATAATAAAATTGATTTTAAAGTCTTAATATTTAACTTTTAGCGTTTGTATTTAATTCACAGATTTTAGTTTCTCATGTATACTATCTGTATACTGTTAATGCGTCTATTCGAATTCGTTTAACATGTAACTATGTAACTATATACATAAAAAGTTTGTTAAAAACATTAAACGAAGTATTTTATATTTAAACAGTTTGTGCATCTTTATTCAAGTACATTTGTATGCATTCGTGGGGATGATATAGACACTTAATCGACCGTGAGAATATGTTAAATCGGATTAAAGTGTTCGTGTACGCAGTACGAATAACTCGCAAAACGAAAAACAAATATATCTTTATATTATTATTTACTGAGATGTTAATTGTCATTGTTTTCTGTATTTTCGGAGTTTGTATTGCATTATTCATGCGGAAAAGAAAGACCCCGAAAGGAAAGCGGATACCCGGCCCAAGTGGTCTACCGTTCATTGGAAGTGTTCTTGATGTGAAAGCAGAAAACATCCACGAAAGATTTTCGGACTTTGCACAAATCTATGGAGACATTTGTAAGGTTAAATTATTACATTTTAATTTTATCATTCTAAACACTGGGGAGTTAATCAAAGCCACTTCCTCCAATGCGTATAAGGAACATTTAAATGACAGACCGGAAACTTTCTACGCGGAAATGATTCTTTTCGGATCTCAAAGTACGGCGTTCTATAAAGATGGGTATTGTGTCGCTCATGATCATCTCAGAAAAGGATTTGCTAGGGCAGTTTACCAGTTTGGACCCGGAAGCAGTATGCCTGTTGAGCAGATTGCTTTAGATCATGTCATCGGCGATCTCATGAAGGAAATCGAAGCCCATAATGGTGAAGATTTTGAGTTCACTTCTAAACTACAACATTCCCTGACAAAGCTATTGGCGTACACGGTAAAGTCTCAAATTTTCATTTTGTAATTTTATCTGTTACATCTTCGAGTTGATTAAAACCCATTTTAGACTATAAAACATAAAATATGAGTACCTGCACATGAACCGTTTTTTTGGAGTTAAAACAGAAAGAAAGAATCAATTTACGTTTAATCGCAACTTTTAAAACTAATTCTGCAGGTTTATTGACATATGCCTAGTACTGTAGACAAATCTCAAATTTTCTTCACTGCCCCTGTCACAAATCTTTTTATCCGTAGTTGACTGGCGAAGTTTTCAACGCGGATGAGACAGAACTTAATGCATTTCGGGAGTATGCGGATATGGTGGACATATTAGTAAATCCTAGAATCAACAATGTCTTATCTTCTTTCCCATTTCTCCACAAGATACCAGGACTTTATGCATTATACATTGCAGACATTTTGAAAGCAAAAGAAAGCATTATCAGCAAGGTTTTCAAAAAACAAAGGTACATAATCTTTGCAACTGTCTAAAGAAAATCGCGGCAGTTTCAAAATATTTTCAAAATAAATTTAATATAATATTGTGATGGGCTATAACATAGTAAGTACAAATATAAAATTCAAAAGTGGATACACAAACTTGAAAACATTTCAAGTATATCACGTGATCGCTCTTTCATATCATCGTTGCAAAAACATTTACAGATTTCTTTCTGACAATCAGAATTTGATGAAACTTGTTATTTTGTTAAGTTATAACATAATAACTAAGAATATGTAATAAAAACGTTCTGTATACAGCTGCAAATCTTCTATTTAACACAAAACCTTCCGCCACCCTTCGCACAGAAGAAAATTGTAGTTTATTTCGAAAATGAGGTCGGTGACCTGTGATTTTTAAGTTTCTTTTTAGTGTAATGCTGCTTCAAGATGACTTATGCCAAAAAATTAGAAATTCTGAATGTTGGGATATTAAAATAAAAAAACTTTGATACTTGACTCCTGATTTTTTTCAAATATTTTTTTTAAAACTCATGTTTTTATTGAATTTTTTCTTGGTTGCTGCAAACTTTCAATTACTGTTGTTTTACAAAATATAATTCATTTTCAAACTGTTTAAATAAAAAAAATGTTGAAACCAAATAACCAAAACAAAACTTTAAAAAAAACAACATTTATATTTTAAACTTTCCAAATTCGTGTAGAAAACTGTTAGTGTTAGTGGCATCTCTGTAAAATCCAGAGAAATATTTCAGGAAAAACATGTGCCTGGTCAGATTCGAGGCTTTATTGATTGTTACCTTGAACAGCAAAGAGAAGACATCGAGAATGGACGAGATGTGTTCTTTACAGACGAAAAAATCATATGTCAGATATTGGAATTATGCGCTTCTGGTACGGTACAAACAATAATTTTGTGTAACCAGACATTAAATGTGAGCAGCCAAGCTTGCCAAATAAAGTCTTAGATAAAGTCATCAGACCTGGTGAAAATCTTGCAAAGAAGTCACTAGTTTCTGTCTTCAAGCATATTTCGACTGATTATTTACCATTCAAATAATTTGGGCGAGTTGAATTCGCTTTTATTGTATATCATTTTTGACTAGGATAGACAAAAATGGATTTTTACAGTTTGACTCCATATTTAACGAGGACTGCCATACACAGGTATAACATTGGCAACATTCATTATACTTTTTTATTTATTTACTCATTTATATTCATTATCATAATGGTCAAGCACAATGAGAAGAAGTGAAGTACACAAGAACCATAACTCCATCTTGACTTATTACAGAGTTTTTTCCCATTGTTACTTTTCCTTGTCCGGAGCATAACTAGAAAACTACTGGTTGGAATTCAATATTATTTCATACAATGGTCAAGCACAGTGAGAGGAAATGCAGTGTACAAGAACCATAACTCTATCTTTGACAAATTACAGAGTTATTGCCAAGAACCATACCTCTATCTAAGTTTTTTTGCAAGGTATTCTGTTACTTCTAACTTCTTCACTTGATAAAGCGGTCTGTCAGGGGTATAAATCACATTTAGTGATAGGTTTAGTTTTTCTAGGAGTATAAATCAGTGATTAATGTATTTCTCAAAAATATGATGGTCACTTTGAACAGAAATATCACTTTAAGGAATTTTTAATAATTCGACGCCCAGTGTATGTAAGACTTAATTCTCTGTTGCAGATAACAGAGGAAATAACTCGTCTCTTGATTTGACTTCCGAACACCAGCATTATTTTGTTCTTTACTTCATCATTTATCTATACAGTTATGTTGACGACCTGGGGAGCAATCATCAATACGTTTCTTTGCTTGGTGAACCATCCGGTATACCAAGACAAGATATACAAAGAACTCAACATCATTGTTGGACATGAAGCAGAACTGAGCTACAGTTACAAGGTGAACTATCCATTCTTTGAGGCAGTTGAGATGGAAGTTCACCGATACGTCACGGGATTTCCGCTGCTTTTACCAAGGAAAAACAAAACTGCTCTGCAGTTTGAGGGATATAACTTGCCAAAGGATAGTATTGTAAGCCTTCCGTTTTTTCTCCTGATTTAATAAAGTATAAGAATGAATGGTATTAATCATTTAACTAAATATTGTTTTATTTGCTCACCTAAGCACAGCGTGCTCAAGGTAAGCTTTTAGGATCACCCTGTGTCCGTCGTTCGTCGTCGCTGTACGCCGTAAGTCTTCAAAAATACATTCAAACGAAATTCTCTCCTATTATACCGATCGACAGAAGTTTTGTTCCTTTTGTAGTCCTCTACCAAAGTTGTTCAAAGAAATTCATTTCATGCAGACCTTTGGTTGCTATGGCAACAAATAGTAAAAACTTAAAAAACATTCTTCTCAAAAACCGCAAGGTCCATAGCTTAGATAGTTAGCATGCATCATTGTCTAGTGGACATCTACCAAGATTGTTCAAATTATGACCCCCGGATCAAAATTGACTCCAACCTTGGGGTCACTTGATTTTACATATGTTTCTATAGGAAAACCTTTAAGAAAATCGTCTTTGCAAACACAAAGTCCAGAGTTTAGATGTCTAACATGTAGCATTGCCTAGTGGACATCTATCAAAATTATTCAAATTATGACCCCCGGGTCAAACTTGAGCCCGCTCCGGAGTTCACTTGATTTTAGGTAGGCTTATATAGGAACACTTTAAAATTATTCTCCAAAACTACAAGACACAGAGCCAAGATATTTGGTGTGTAGCATTGACCACGCCCTGGAGGTAAGCGCGCTGGTACTCAGGTGATCGATATAGGGCCATTATGGCCCTCTTGTTTTACATGTACGTTCAAGTAGATTTCTGATTATTATTGTCATCAATATAAATCTTATTACTTGGGTCTTCAGTGTGCAGGTATAAAATGTTTTGTACATTTCCATCATTTTATTTAATTTGTGAAAATACCTTTTATCATCTAATAAATTTCCAAAGTGGACTTTTCCATCTTTCAACTTGGGACAGTACCATTCTTTGTGCAAAGAGTTTCTTATCAAACTTACTGAATAGGGTAGATCATCTTGAGACTGCACGGATGTGCAAGTTGATCATAATCTGCACTATTTGTAAAGGTACAATCACTTGCCTCCAGCAGGGAAAGAATTAAGTAGAATTTTGCGACTGAATTATATTTATTTTTCAGGTGATTGGAAATGTTTGGTTTATACATCATGATGAAAAGATATGGGGTGATCCCTGGAACTTCAGACCGGAGAGATGGCTCGACGACACCGGAAATTTAGTTTCCAGTGATCATATATACAGGAAGAAGTAAGTGACCGCTAATACATGCACGATGTAATGTTTTCTTTACCTTACATTCTATTGAGACTAAGATACGGATTTGTAGTCATGTCTTTTCTTTCATTCAAAATAATTTCAGGACTGTTTAGTTTTAGAATATCACGTGTCTTTATCGGAATTGTTCACAATTCGTTTGTTTACCGACAGGTAGATGTCGTAAGTTATTTCTTATTTGTTTACATTTCAGCTGGCTCACTTTCGGTTCTGGTAGAAGAAAGTGCATTGGAGAACAGTTTGCCCGATCGTACTACTTTCATTTCGTAGCAACACTTTTCCGACGTTGGAAGTTCATAGCGTCTCCGGGTAGATGTGGATCATGCGACCCAAGAGATTATTTACAGTTTGACATAAAAGTCACGTTACGAACTAAAACTTTTAATTGTATGGTTGAAGAACGACACTGAAATGTATGCTCGGTATATTAGTGCAACAAGCATAGGCCTAGTAAAATCTCTGGACAAACATAACAAGCATAGGCCTAGTGAAATCTCTGGATAAACATAACAAGCATAGGCCTAGTGAACTCTCTGGACAAACATAACAAGCATGGGCCTAGTGAAATCTCTAGACAAACATAACAAGCATAGGCCTAGTGAAATCTCTGGACAAACATAACAAGCATGGGCCTAGTGAAATCTCTGGAGAAACATAATAAGCATAGGCCTAGTGAAATCTCTGGATAAACAAAACATGCATAGGCCTAGTGAAATCTCTGGACAAACATAACAAGCATGGGCCTAGTGAAATCTCTGGACAAACATAACAAGCATGGGCCTAGTGAAATCTCTGGATAAACAAAACATGCATAGGCCTAGTGAAATCTCTAGACAAACATAACAAGCATAGGCCTAGTGAAATCTCTGGACAAACATAACAAGCATGGGCCTAGTGAAATCTCTGGACAAACATAACAAGCATGGGCCTAGTGAAATCTCTGGATAAACAAAACATGCATAGGCCTAGTGAAATCTCTGGACAAACATAACAAGCATAGGCCTAGTGAAATGTCTGGACAAACATAACAAGCATGGGCCTAGTGAAATCTCTGGACAAACAAAACAAGCATAGGCCTAGTGAAATCTCTGGATAAACATAACAAGCATGGGCCTAGTGAAATCTCTGGATAAACAAAACAAGCATAGGCCTAGTGAAATCCCTGGATAAACACAACATGCATAGGCCTAGTGAAATATCTGGATAAACATAACAAGCATGGGCCTAGTAAAATTCCTGGACAAACATACCATGCATGGGCCTAGTGAAATCTCTGGATAAACATCACAAGCATGGGCCTAGTGAAATCTCTGGACAAACAAAACAAGCATAGGCCTAGTGAAATCTCTGGATAAACATAACAAGCATGGGTCTAGTGAAATTTCTGGACAAACATAACAAGCATAGGCCTAGTGAAATCTCTGGATAAACATAACAAGCATAGGCCTAGTGAAATCTCTGGACAAGCAAAACATGCATAGGCCTAGTGAAATCTCTGGACAAACATAACAAGCATGGGCCTTGTGAAATCTCTGGATAAACATAGGCCTAGTGAAATATGTGGACAAACATAACAAGCATAGGCCTAGTGAAATCTCTAGACAAGCATAATATGCATAGGCCTAGTGAAATATCTGGATAAACATAACAAGCCTAGGCCTAGTGAAATTTCTGGATAAACACCTCTGTCTGTGATAAATTAAAGCGGTCTATATTAACATATACGCTGATTGTCTCTGCTGGTCTTTGTCCGCTGGATAGTTCACATGTAATCTTACACAGGTTTGACTGAAGTGTGCAGTTATTTAAAGGAATATACAAAACGAACATGTTAAGTTGGAGAAAGGCCTGTTTTCATTGTGGTGCGCCTTTTATTTATACGGAACTATGGACGTTACGTTAAGTCTATATTGCTTCTGTATCTGCCAAATAGTCCGGAACTATGTACAGTCAAACCTGTGAACAAAGACCACTGTTGGGAAGCTACAAATGTGGTCTTTGTTTGCAGGTGGTCTTTATTCACAAGTGTGTCTACTATAGATGAACAGTGCAAGGTGATCTCCCTGCTGGTCTTTATTCGCATGATGGTCTCAATTCGGAGGTGGTCTTTAACACAGATTCGACTGTACGTGGCGTTTAGTCTAAATTGCTTCTGCATCTGCCAAATAGTCCGGAACTATGGACGTAGCGTTTAGTCTATATTGCTTCAGTATAATGCCAATTACACAATGTCGCGTGATATTCTAGAACATGAGTAGAAAAGATTTTCGTCGACTGAACATCATGAAATGAAGTTTAGTAATCACAAATAGTTTATTATCATCCAATGACTAAGACGCTGTGAATAATTGACTTTTTATATAGCAGAACAGAGACTTCCGCTGTACGCAAAGATACAATGTAAAAAACAGCCATATTTTCTATCTTAGCAGCGAAAATAAATTGAACCATTTCAGTATTTACAAAGAATCATTCTAAGCAAAAATATGACAAAGTGCATTTGGCATGTGTAATAGCAAATTTATCCCAACAATTTCACTCATATTTGCCCCGGTTTGATCGAACTTTCAGATTATATTTCTTTACATTAGTAAAATAAAATGGATAAATTATCAAACGCAATACAAAAATTAATTTGACGCAACGGACGTTTTTGAAAAATTGGCATTATCCTTCAGAACCTGTAACTTTAGCTGAATGTCACTGCTAGAGATCGCGTTCAGTTGAAGAAGAAAGAAGACTATGATTTGAGTAGACATTTGTTAGGACACTTTGAAAAATGCGTGATGCTGATTTATCGAAAACTTTTATTTTATGTGTTTCACACACAATAAACACTTTTGACGAACAGTGTACTTGTAGCTGTTTATAGCCATTGCTACACTACAAATTAAGTTATTTGTATAGAAAGCGCGCTACAAATAAAGTTATTTTCTATATAACAGGGTGATGCTCAAACTTGAACCACAGTTACACTGCATGTTGTCCACGGACAAACTAATTATCTGTATTTCGAGAGTTTAACAAAAATTTCGGATGAGCGCTATGATTTTATCATTCAAAGTATGTAGAATTTTCAAAATTATTTTTTTCAGAAAATGTCAGAAAGATGTCAGTTACTTATTATTTCCAGAGTCATACCAATTGAACAAGTCTTTGTGAAGTCTGAGTAAACCTTTGAATTACAACATATACCATTTTCTTTTCCCGCTCCGTATCATTTGGGACTAGTTTTAATCAATAAAGACTGGGCATTTCAGTCCGCACTAAGAATAAATAAATTATAAATGTTTTGAAGAGCTTTGAAAGATTGTACAAACCAATTAGAAAAATCGTTAGACAAAGGTCTTTGTTTTTATATATCTCGTAATAGCAACTTTGAAATTGAATATACACTGTAGTAAAAGTAATTGGCAATCAGGTAATTGTTCGAAAGATTAGTTTTCTTTCACCGCGTATAAACCTGATTCATAAGTGACAAACATATAGCTTCATATGCAATGCGTCAGCAAAGAATGTCAGTAACCAAACATGGTTACGAACCGGCCATCAAAAGTTATTTGGGGTCATTCGTGCAAATGTGCATTGCTGTAAATATCTCAAAGTAGATACAAAACAAAAATAAGAACTTTCAGTTTGTTTCAGACAATACTACGTATAGACCATGGAAATGATCTTACTGATCCCTTGTTGAGGAATTATGAAACAAAGCAAACTATGAACAATTCATCAGTAAACATGAGACCTTTATATCACTGTTCCGTTCTCAAACGGTTTTTAGCAAAATAAAGATGCAAACAAGCTAGAAGGAAATATCTTTAAAAATCAGAAAACAGGCTAAACATTTTCAGGTTTGAAGTGTTTATGGGAATGACATTTCTGCTCGTATTGTATGTTAATTTAATATACTTCAAGCATTTCTCGTGCAGTTTAGACAAGCTTGAACCTTCGCCATAACATGTGTTAAATAGTTATAATAAGAACTGAATTTCAAAAAAAAGTTTCTCGTTAATGACAAAATTAATTATATTTAACTTTTAAATTCCGAAGTTTATGTTATTCTTTACAATTATACTATGAATATGCATAAATGTTCATTTTACTAAATATATTTCATAGAAAACAATCTAGTACACATTGCATTATTATTCAAGCCTTATTGAAACTTAGTGAGGGATATGTACCGTCCCTAAAGTTACAATGTTACTGTTATGTACTTTAATCATTCATTTGTTACTAATTGTCTTGGCATATATTTATTTAAACTCTACTACTAACATTCCTTCTTTGTGTTTTAAGCAGAGACACGATGGATATCGAAACAATCTGTTTTACAATTGTTGTTTACTTTATTGCTTTTCATAAACTGGAAACGTGTTGGTTTTTTTTTACTTATTTACGTCCTTCAAAAAGAATAGTAATAAACTGATGATCGTTTCATTATCGTAATGTAAATGTATAATCTAATTTCAGATTTCAGAATATTGTCAAACCTTTAGAAATATAGACTTTATTAAGCACGGTGATGCATCTTAATCATTGAATTACCACAGGAAGAAATTAAAATTCAGTAGCAAACTGAGACGCAGCTGCATTATATAATATATTATGTCGTCTTAAGTAATCATAACGTAGCTATGGCAACCTGTCACGGAAATGATATTTTTTAACTCTTCATACTCCAATATATTTAAATAAAGTAAATGTAAATGAACTCCCTATTCTTAGGTTATTACTTCCAAGATAATTCTACAGACATTTAAAGTCCTTTGCAGTTATTCTAACAGAAACATTTGGAAGATCAACGTGCACCTACTTTATATAGATATAACAATGAGCTATACGGACACATAATTATATGAACATTATTTTTTAAAGCTTGTTACTGCATGACAATTTAGTTTATTTCATATATATAATATGAATAATGTACGCGAGTTGTTTACATAACTTATTTACCATTCACAAAAAATGTTTAGAAAAAGAGAAGAAATTGGTTGCAACATTAAAACCTATCTGACTTTAGCGACATGGCATCCGAATGATAAACTCCGAATGTTAAATCATAATTATGTAATTATTTTAGTCCTTAGAACTGTCCTATTGATAAATGCCCTTTCATAGGAACAATTCATTTGATTTTACACAAATTTGATTTACGTCATCTCAACATGTGATATAACCAATTACTGGAAGTTAGATTTACAAAGCAGACATAGCTGTTTCAATAGAGATAGACTTCTGTCAAACAAAGTACCAATTGTTTGCTGCTGGCACAATTGAATTCTACGTAAATCATCCAGAAGCGAACAAACAGTGCAACTAATGAAAGATTTAATGATGGCCTTTTTTATCTGTCACTTGGACATCCACAGAACGGAACAAAAACATATCTGGAAATTAAATTACTGACACATGTCAAACTGGCGATGAAAAATGCGTACGAAATTTTATAAAGAAAAACCGGAAGTTAAGGCATTATTAAAACTTCATTGCGAAATAAAATCGTGGAAGGAGCTTTCCACATGTCACGACTATAAATCATAAAGTTAACAAGAACGTGTTGACTGGCAATGCTAGCATGTCCATCTTCAATTATAAAATACATTGTAGCAAATCTGTAGCTTTCTGAAATTCAGTATTGTTAACTTCTAATAAACCATTTAATCACGACCCTAACACTAAGGTTTCAAAAAACATCGCGTAAGGCTAGTAGATGACAAATTTTACGCAATTGTGTGCACTTTTTCCAAACTCTCTCGCAGACAAGTTTTGTCAGGCTTTACTGCAGTTCCCGCAGCTAGTCTTAAAATGTTCAGTGCACCTCTGGCATTGAAGGTGCTGCGCTTGATAACATTCTTCAGTTGGGCATTTGATTTAACACTCTTCCAGTACAGCATTCACTTTAGGTACTGGTACTGGTAGTGTTGAAGACTTTACTTTTATAACAAGACAGGGCTTAGAATGATCACATTGTGTTAATAAAAATCGTACTTTGGAGACATAATTCTGTTCCAATGAACTTCTTTTTACCTTCAGGAAATATTTGGCTTTATCTCATATACATACTGGTTTCCAAGAGACACATCTTGACAGAAAAATATCGAAGTCGCTGCTTTTCTGTTTATGCCGCCAGCAAAAGAAACATTTTGCCGACATCATATCCAAAGGGCCGTTACCGTCAAAGGCAACACGTGACATAGACTTTCCCTTTAGAGTTACAATGTTTACGCACTAGGCGTGATAACTGAAATAAAATCTATGTGATCAACTCAAAAGATCATTCTCCAAAACAAACAGAAGTATTTGATATCTTAACCAGTAAGCCATATAGTAGTTTAAACATAATTTTTACCAATAGTGTTCTTCTAAGCAATTCCACTGGTATCCCCACAGCAAATCTGTTCATTACGTTCTGTCTATAGAATGTCTGAAAACACAATAAATTCCAAATCCACAAGCATCCACATATTAAATGGCTTGCACTTGGATTGAAGACTAATATCTTTCATTCAAAGTAGGATATTAAGGATCTATATCCGTGATATATTGCTTAACATTCATCTCATGGGATTTGCTTTATTGTAGTCGTATATTGTGTACAGTTCTCTATTAGGCAGAACATTTTTTAAATTTCAGTAACATTTTTTGAAGGCTGAATAACCAGTGTCTTTTGCTTTTTTTAAATTGTAATACAGATGACTTTGTGCTTTGTGAATTGTCACTGTTTGTTCAACTCATTAGAAATCCTTAAAGTTTCATTAGCACTTTGGATAGTCATAAATGAATAATTAATTTACAGACAGAATAATGATAGTGTTCTATTTAGTCTTAAACAATGTTGATGTATGCATTTCTTTGTCAGTTCTTTACGAAAAAGCGAATCACTTTGAATTATTGATTTAGTAACATAACTTTATTAAAATGATAATAATAGAACTATGTTCTAATATCACTCTAAAACAATGTTGACATATGCCTTTCTTTCGTATTAAAAGTGTTTGTTCAAGATGAATATTTGCAAGAAAGCCTAACTTCTTTTTTGCAATATCGTTTGAAAAAAATGCTGCGCTATGTTTCCAATATGTACTTATCGATTTAAAAAGCAAAGTTAAGAATGTTTTGGGTACAAATAAAGCTTATTTCCTCAAGCAAGACATCTTGCTTGATAAAATGAGAGCTACTTGTATGTGATCCTGGGACTTTAAAAACAACGTACGAATGTTTTCCGGACAAATAAGGATAAAGTTCGCCAGTAAGATATTGTTCTAGGATGTTAGAGCTACAAGTAATTATACATGCAAATGCTAATGTAATTTTAAGCTGATGCCTACAGGGACTGCATGGAGTAGTTGAAAACAAAGTTAGCACTCACTCTGTCTGAAACGATGCATTAAGGATTCTAACTTACAGGATTGTATCACTTAATACGAATGCATGAATTCGTGCGGAAGATTTTGCAAATGATAGCAGAAAAAATAGCAAGTATTCTGGATGTAAATTACTGTATATAACAACAGGCACTCGGATCACTGTAACGACTGATATTTATATCCTCTTGTTGAATGGTGCATTTTAACTGAAAATCTCTTTGTAAGTCTCATCGACACATAAATAATGATGCCGGTGATATGATGCATGAAAATTATCACATTTAGCAAACTCTATTTCAATTTTAGCTTGAGCAAAGTAAATCAAGTATGATGAGTTCAGCAATGAACAATAGTCTAAAATAATATCGTTTTGAACGTTGTTTATCGGATAATGAACATCGCTTTGAGGTCCAGTTACAAATCACGAAGACAGACCCTTGTAGTATATAAAAGTGCACCAGAAATCCAGCGTGCTGTTTTCACAAGTCGGTGAAAGATTCTTCTATGGATACTGCTTACGAAATGTAAGTTAGGAAGAATAATCTCAGCGAACAATGCTTTTGAAGGTTCAGCATAATAATCGTCAGATAATTTCATGGTACTAAAGAGATAATGTGCAACCTTTTTAGAGACAAGCACACTTACAAGTATTCGGAAGACAAATGTGATTTCTTCTCAGAAATCCTTGAATAATATACAGTTTATGTATAAATTATAGTTTATACGCATTTATTTTAGTTCGATTAGGAAGAAAGCTCCGTAGCTTATTGAATCGCTCTTAAACACTCATTCCAGATGTCATGACACACGCGATAGAGGGGTAGCGAGTTTTTCATCACTGCTACCCATTTACGTTAGGCATCACCTCGCGCTCGGGATGGGTTTCGAACCCGGGTCCTCCCGTTACGGAGCCAAACGCCCTGACAACTGCGCTATCGAGGTCCACACTATTTAACAAGCGCATTAGGAGCTAAAACATATCGCGATAAGGCAATTTAATCCTACAAAGAGGTCCTGTATCTTACTGTTTTGAAGGAAATTCTCAGGTAACTTTTCTGTACAATTGTTTATTGATTTCTGTAATTATGTGTTTTAATTTGTCCTCCGCCTTCCACCAATAAATGCTTATTGACAACACATATATTCATCTTGACATTTGCTGTAATCTAAAGGCATTAATGATTGAAAAATTGAGAAAGGAAAGTATTAAAACCTATAGTCTTCAATCGTTTTAAACAAGATATTAATGACCAAAGTATTACTATATCAAATATTCTATCAATGTCTATGGACAAAAAATCGTTTGCATACTTATTTGTATTCTATCCCAATAACGAAAATCTTACTAGACTTATTTAATCAAGAGAATTTATATACTTTGAAACTTAAGACAGACAATTCCGTTTCAATAATGGATATTCGGTCTCAGGAAATCATAGATTGCTTCAATGTCACTTTTCAGCATAACTGTCAAAGATGTCAATTTTTAATATTTGTCGAAAATCAGAGCGGGTTGTAACACCGGATACAGCTCCTTTCGAATACAGCTCCCCTGTGTTACAGCGGGTCCCTTTACAATATATTTGCAAAATTTGTTTTAAGAAGCACGTATTGACATAGAAATGTTCATATCATCCACAAAAATAAAGACTTATGACGAAAAGTCATAATTTAATATTCTTTTAGCGAAGAAATGATTATCTTATTGTTTATATTACTCAGTGATGCATTCGGATTCGGATTAAGGTGACAGCATACTAAATAACAAGCTCGTTTAAAGGTTACACTGCGTTCGAATCCCATCAGCTGTTTACGAAAGTGCACATTTTAACTCCAGTGTTGGTCAGTATAGCTCTTAATTGCATTAAAAACACTATGACGGATGGAATACCATAATGTCTGGTTTGGTGTTTTGCTAAAATTCCGGGCTCAAATACAAGATTACATACACAATAGGAGTAGTGCAATGAGGCGAATGATTTTAATAGAGACATTTGTTTTAACTAAAATGTATCTACTTATTCGTTCATACCTGCGCAATAAAACAGAAGGTTTTTTAACCACTTTGAAAAAGACTTAGTACTTGAATTTCATTTTTGAGATTTAAAAAATGAATTTGTATATGAAACAAATTACAGATTTTACGCATTTCTTTGAAACATTTCACGAATGCCTATATTTTTTGCGAATCTAATACTAGTATTTTAGTTAAGGTGTGATGTAAAGTGGCAGAACACAGTGCACGTGGCAGTTAACTTCTTAAAGCCAAATCTAAAATAGAATACTATTCTCTTTTCTTTTCTTAAATCTTTACCTTGGCTATGGGGCCGAAATGTTTTGTCAAAGTTTAAGATTAACTGTTAAGAAAACAAATTAAATTCAGTGTTTATGAGGGCATTAAATGTTGCAATTCATCAGTTGTAAATGACAGATACACTTTATGGCTTTGAAGCGGATACCAGAGAAAATTGTACCAATGAAAATTTTGTCAATAAAGACATCCAAATGAATTTCTTCTGATGATTATGAAAAACGATCGAAAACACTATAAACATTTCATAATTACAAATGTACGCTGCTGCAGATATTACACGAATGTGAAACTTGAAGACTATAAAAAGAGTTTATTGTAATCTGCAAGGCTTTAAGCGTAAACAATAACAAAAGATCTGAAAGTTCAGGAAATTTATTTGAGACTTTTGGTCTTCTGCAGATACATGTATGTATCACTGAAAACTGGAAACGAGTTGCAAAATCAAATTTTTCTCGCAGTATTTATTATTTTTTGAAGTTGCGAGCGACTCTTTTTTATATATAATCACTGTTTGTTTGCTTTTCTAGCAAGTTTGGCGAAATGTTGTATTCGGAAAAATAAGCAAAAATAAAAATCTTGCGGAAAATAACGACTTTTACAGTAGGATGTTTTGCACTGTGATCATAAATAAAATGTTTGGTATACTGTGATGATACACAGAAGATAGGTCTAGCTCTCGCATTTATTGTTGTCGAGAAACCTACATTCATCTATCCAAGAAGCTAGATACTATTCTCCTGAGTAAATTGTGATTTTAACAATTCAATAATGCTGGCACCATTACTGTGCAATGCCATAAGGATATAACTTGCTCATATTAACACAATTAAGATATCTCGATAAATCTAAATTCGACTACACATTTTTTTGTTATGTGTGTTACCGACAAACCCGTATGTTTCAACTCTCCAAGAGAACAAAAAATGATTTAGATATATTCTGTATTCACATTGCATCCAAGAAATTGCCAATTTGAAAATTGTTTAATAACACTATAAAATCTATGGTGGTTTTGACGTGTTTATTTTTCGGAAATGGTGCCACATTTACAGTCTCAGAGAGAGATACGGAAGCGTATAATGGTCGCCAGTTGCTAAATATCTACGTATATTTGATGCGATTATATCGCTTCATGTTTGAAATCTTACGAAGAAAGTGCAAGATAATAATAGAAATAATTGCATGACAATTGTAGCATTCGTTGCTAAAGAATCAGCGAGAAAAATAATTTTAAACGGTGTAATTTTTAATGAAAGATTTATCTTGCTTGTGTAAGATAATTTATGGCTAAAGATTAGTTATTATCTAGCTCCAACATCAGTGGGATTGAGTAGAAAATATAAAATGTTCCCATAATGCTCTTAGGTGAGCTATTGTGATCATCCGATTTCTGTCTATTTGTCTGTCCGTCCGTCCCAATGTCCGTCCACTCTAACATATACCTTATGAAGTCTAATCATCATGAAAATTGGTCAGATTATTTGTATTGATGATCGAAATCGGGTGACGCGGGATTAAAAGGCAAATGATAGAAAAATAATTGTGAATTTTGTGAAGCCACATTTTGTACCCAATCGTATTTTAACTTAGTCAGAGTGTTGTCTTGATGAAATGTAGGTCAAAATAATTACGTGGGATCAAAACCTATGAAATTGGGTCTCGTGGGATCAAAAACTTGTACTTCAGGTCGATTCATAAAAAAACCTACGAACACTCTAGAAGCCACATTTGACACCCATGCATCAGTCATTTTGAAAATAAGTCAGAGTGCTTGTCTTGATGAACTTTAGTCAAGATCGAAACTGTGTAACATGTGGTCAAAAGTAAGGTCACCGGGTACATTGTTTTGAAGCTACACTGAAATTTGGGCTGCGTGTACATTTTTTGCAAGCAGATTTAAAAAATTGTCCTTTGCTGACCTTGAGCATGACCTTTTTACCTACTCCTAGTGCTCAGTTGAGCGATATAGAGCCATCTTAGCCCTATTGTCAGTAAATGAAGATATTCGCGGTAAGCTTGGCGCGAGAAAACAACAAATGTACGTCAGATAAAAACTTGATTTGCCGGACAATATGTGTCGGACTCCTGAAAACATCTCTTTAGTATTTGTTTTAGCAAGATATAATAGTGTGTTTGTTTTTTTGACGACTAACGTGTTGCGGAAACAAAGCACTCTGCTTTTAAACAAATGTTGTTATTTCATGGAATAACGCACAACTTCTAAATAATATCAAGCAAAGTCAAAATATTGTCACACACATGTCTAGATGACATAAACAGTAACTAGCGACCACTATACGCTTCCGTAGAGAGATTTGCTACAGTAACTGGTATATTAATAGATATAAAACTTCATATTGTATTTTCAGTAAACAAAACTTGGTGCAATGTACAGATTTGTGTACATAAATGTATAATGTACTCTTGTACAGCTCTACGGTCTGTAACAGTTACAATCAGCGAAAATACGGAAAGAACACCAGGCCAGGGATTTCAAACTTTTATAAAACTATTACAGTCTTCACACAGTATTTTATACGTTACAGTACCCTAAAATTACTTTAATATATAGTTTTACCTACGCTAAAATATGAGGAAATGCTATTAAACATTCCTGTTACTGTATCATGAAAAAAACGTGCCACTTCTTAGCAATTAAGTATAGCCGTATCCTAAGAGTCTTAGTAATACTAGAATTTCACTGTTGTGTGAAGTGTATAAAATCAAAGGAATATGACTGTCACATCTATGCATCTTTTTCACAACAAATGATTTTCAGTAAACCAACTAATTTTCGCGGCCCATTTACTTTCGAATAATTTATCCTCACTTTACATATTTTTTTTTTTTATAAAAAACGAATTTTAAAATCCGCGAATCAGACCGACATTGGCAATACAAAACGCAGACATTAATTGACGCAAAGATTAATTGGTTTACAGTAACTGGATTCAGACTGATGTGCGTGTGGTTTCAGGCTCCAGTTGTAGTGTTATTCGCGTTTCATTTTTTTTCTAAAAACGCGAATTTCACTATTCGCAAATCAGTCCGACATCGGCAAAACACAAAGTTTTAACGAATGACGCGGAAATTAATTAGTTTACACTTACCGGTTTCAAACTGATGTGCGTGTGGTTCCTGACTCCAGTTGTCGTGTTATTCGTGAAACATTTATTGCGGTATTGACTGTTCTTCTTGGATATATTCAAGAGTTGCAGCCCTTTAAACTAGTTTCTGGAAATTGCTAATGCATAGCACGAGTCCTGTTATAAATCCAATTGTTCCATTTGATTATTAAGAGTTATTCCGCAGGGATTTCCAAGTATGTTAACAAACATTACTTTCAAAGTTAAGATAAAGAACTAACACTAAATGTCAAGACAATTCAAAGCTGCCGTGACATTACATAAGGCACTATTACTTCTGTCAACGAAACGTATATAGGGTAACATTTACTATGGTTTCAGCAAATGTCGATATATCGAAATCACTTTACTGTAAAATTACTAAATTACTGATTAATGACTGCAGATATAGGTAAGATGGGTGTATTAAAATGAAATTTCGTCGGAATGATACATTCTGTGATTTTGACATAAATATATGATTTAAGGCTGTTTGGTGGACCAGTGACATTGAACTAGTGATAAGTATTGATGGTGTGGGAGAATATAACTTGTGATAAAAGTTGTTTATTTCTGGTTATATAATGACTTTTTTTTTTCGTGTTATCATTTGTGTAATAAAAAAACGTCAGTACATGATAAGCATCATAAATATCAGAGGAGAGTTCTGGCCCCGTATACACAAAGCTCCTAAGTTTTTAAGTAAGGACTTTCATTAAAAGTTAAGGGAGGCGTAGAGGCGCCTTAATATTTAAGGAAATAATATACCAACTTAAGGAATTCCTTAGGCTTAGGAGTTTTATGAATAACACTTAAGGAATTTTCTTAAGTCTAAGGGAAAATTTATAAAAAACTAAGGAAATTCTTAAAAACTAAGGGAAATGTTTTCCTAACTTAAAGGAGCTTTGTGAATACGGACCCAAACCAGAGAAGCACAGAATAGATGTTAAGAGATACCACTTGAATTAGTTTTAATATCCTATTTTAATGTAAGAAGGCCTCAGTATTTCTGTTCTTTCAGCGCTTTAATTTATTGCGTTAAAACAACCGACTCGTCAACAGGGAAGTTTAAATCAGTAGAATCTACTCGTTAAATGATCGGTGGGAAGTTAGCAGTAGCAGTGACTAGTAGAAGTGAGCAGTAGCAAAAATATAAAACGTGAAGTTGGCAGTAGCAGTAGCTTAGCAGTAGCAGTAACTGAGCAATAGCAGTAGCTGAGCAGTAGCAGTAGCATATCAGAAGCAGTAGCTTAGAAGTAGCAGATGAGCAGTAGCAGTAGCTTAACAGTAGCAGTAGCACAGCAGTAGCAGTAGCTGAGCAGTAGCAGTAGCTTAGTAGTAGCAGTAACTGAGCAGTAGCAGTAGCTGAGCAGTAGCAGTAGCATATCAGAAGCAGTAGCTTAGAAGTAGCAAATGAGCAGTAGCAGTAGCTTAACAGTAGCACAGCAGTAGCAGTAGCTTAGTAGTAGCAGTAGCAACATTATAAAATGTGAAGTTGGCGGTAGCAGTAGCAATATTATACAATGTCAAACGTGAAATTAGCAGTAGCAGTAGCTAAGCAGTAGCAGTAGCAGTAGCTGAGCTGTAGCAGTAGCTTATCAGTAGCAGTAGCAAACTTATAAAACGTGAAGTTGCCAGTAGCAGTAGTTTCGCAGTTGCAGTAGCTGAGCAGTAGCAGTAGCACAGCAGTAGCAGTAACTGAGCAGTAGCAGTAGCTTAGCAGTAGCAGTAGCTAAGCAGTAGCAGTAGCTTAACAGTAGCAGTAGCACAGCAGTAGCTGAGCAGTAGCAGTAGCATATCAGAAGCAGTAGCAGTAGCTTAGCAGTAGCAGTAGCTAAGCAGTAGCAGTAGCACAGCAGTAGCAGTAGCTGAGCAGTAGCAGTAGCATATCAGAAGCAGTAGCAGTAGCTTAACAGTAGCAGTAGCACAGCAGCAGCAGTAACTGAGCAGTAGCATTAGCATATCAGAAGCAGTAGCTTAGCAGTAGCAGATGAGCAGTAGCAGTAGCTTAACAATAGGAGTAGCAGTAGCAAAATTATAAAACCTTGGCAGTAGCAGTAGCTTAGCAGTAGCACAGCAGTAGCAGTAACAGAGCAGTAGCAGTAGCTTAGCAGTAGCTAAGCAGTAGCAGTAGCTTAATAGTAGCAGTAGCACAGCAGTAGCAGTAGCTGAGAAGTAGCAGTAGCTTATCAGAAGCAGTAACTTAGCAGTAGCAGAAGATGAGCAGTAGCAGTAGCTTAACAGTAGCAGTAGCAGTAGCAGTAGCACAGCAGTAGAAGTAGTTTAGCAGTAGCAGTAGGTCAGCAGTAGCAGTAGCAGTAGCAGGAGCAGTAGCACAGCAGTAACAGTAGCAGTAGCTATTAACTATATTAGCCATAATATATAGTATATCCCAAACTATGACAATTTTAAGTGAAAATTGAGCAGTTTAGCATCAATTTGTACAAAAACTATAACACTTATTTTAGAATCACAAACGGGATTGAAAAAAACAATCATTCTACATTGTAGTGATATTTTTTATAAAGAAAAAAGAAAAAGGTATTTAAAAGGTTTCGTCAGGTATGTTATGTTATTTTATAAGGTTTTGTTTATGTTCTTTTAATTTTACAATCGATGATCGGTTGCTTCCGTAATGCTTGCCGAACACTTCCGAATGCTCCAGGTATGACTAGACAACTACGTTATGATCCAATGATGTATATTGGGATATTGTTTTACACTTTACAAACTGGACCAGAATGAATTTCCTTTTCATAAGAAGGCAAAACTTTTCATTGAAACCGGACATAGCTACGTAATTTAACATGATATTATTGTCTGTATTTTCACTTTACCCTATTTAACAGCGAAGATCCACGAGATTTTCAGTGGTTGGTACATGTATTATTAATAATGTTATTTAGGAATTGGTGTTAATTTGTAAGACATAAAAGTTTCAATATGTATGTATTTTTATTTCGATGCTACAGCGGATTTTTTTATTTTTTGTTGACTAAATGCTTTTACTTTCACTTCCAATCGCCTTTGGATATGTTTTGATAAATTCCTTCAATAGCTGTTACAAATTACTGCGCAACCTCTCGGACCTTCATGGCAGCTGATACATTTTGTCAATTGCAAAAACTGAAAAAATCCGCTGTACCACGAGTCCATTGAGGTAAAGGTACGATCTACGTTATGGTTTGTAGTCTAAACATATATATTTCATGTTTTGGTGGTTGCCTTTCGCAGTACCGCATTATTAGGGAGAATTTAGCGAAAATCCCCATCGCCAAATGTGTGACATATTTGTAGGTTGAGCGAAAATCGCTATATCAGCGTTGGCATTTTCGCTTATAGAACAAAAACGGCTTGGAATTTTCCATTGAAGTCAACTTTTTCTTAAAGCTTTATCATATTCCTCTTAAATTCGTCGAAATTTGTTTGACGTTACTCAAATTTGAGTTTTTCGATGCAACATGCTTATTTTCATATAGCGTGTGTTGGGAACCTTTTCTATGGTAAAGAACTATGAACAAACAAACAAAAATTATATTTATTATGGGGTCAAAGGTATGTTCCTTCCACCTGTGGGTGAATACATCACCTTTTGCATGAAACTGCACTGGTACAAATATAAAGTGACGCAAACGTAATGCAACAGTTACATACATTTCAATAATACATGCATTAATATTTATATGTGCAAATTTTTTTATTACTTTTGGTTGATATTAACCTACTCGAGAATTAAACAATCTGGACTCACGGGCAGGTCCAACCCGCAAAGAGGAGGTCTGAACACGACGTAAAGAAATGCCTGTGGAACGCATATAAAATGCAGAAGATGAATTTACATATTTTGTAATTGATAAAGTACTTAAAAAGATGACAGCGATACTGTAATATTTTAGAAGTTAATACGAACGTGGAAGTGTCATAGACTATATAAATTTCTAGATGATCCCTTCCAGGAAATTTCCAGCCGTTTGATGCGATTGTACACTTATTTTAAGTTTCATGAAATTCTATCCATTGGTTCTTGAGTTATGACTCCGGACGAACTGACGGACGGACTGACGGATGGATAACGCCAAAATAATATCCCTCCGCCTTTGGGGGGGGGGGGGGGGGGGTAAAAAGAGAACGGTCTTCTGAAACAGTAATATTCAAGTTTAAAGAATCCTTACGTTCTTCAGGTGTGTATGTAAACAAACAATTATTAAAAAGAAAGCATACGTTTTTGTAGGTTATCTTGTACATAGCTTTTATTTACTAATTAAAAAAAGTTGTCAGTGTAGTACAGTACTGTGTTAAAAGGAAGGATCCAATTTCACAATTATAAGTTTAGTAACATTAATAGGACAAAGAAACGATTGAAAAAATAACAAAACACAAGATGAATAACTTGCAAATGATATTTTATTTAAATCATATTACATGATTCTCATTTAATGAATAAATTGTGCTATCGCAGTATGAATGTTCAAAGCGAATGAAGTTTGAGGGACTTTCAATTAAACTTTGAACTGTTCCGGTAATTTCCTAGCACAATGAGAAGCCAAAGATAGTCATCATTGGGTCATGTGAAACATTGAAATATTTACAGTTTTCTTTACTAATATTTTGCTATAACGCCATTATGAGAATGAATGACTGCAAACAACGCCGGTTGAACAAATTATTTCGTGTTCCACCCACTTCCCCCCCCCCCCCTCCAACACATACGGTTTACTACACGTGATCGCTCATGCTGCCTATCTAGAAATATAATAATTATTCATGCTTCCGGTGTAAACAGTTCTGCTATACGGTATGAAAGACTGGCTGCAGGTCCGACTCCCGGGTATCTTATTCGGCTCAACGCCGTTTATTATCTTTTTTAAATATATGTTTTTGTTTCTTTTATGTTGAATTAGCCACAGCCATAACTCTGAAGAAAATAACTGAATCAGAACTTGAGGAAAATATCTACATCCTCTATACTTTCACTTTAATGTAAATCCAAGAAGAATAGCCAAGGCAAGAACTAAGTGTTAAAATAAGGGAATTGCCACAACTCTGTATAAAATGTATAATAACCAGAACATGGGAACAATATGCATAACACAATTTGCTACTCATGTATTCCTTCAAGTATGAATAAAACATGCGGTTATAGAGAAATAGTTCGGACAAGAATTTAGAGGTGAAATTATCAAAGGGCCATTACTCTTTATATACAGCCGTTACGTGAGAACGCTATGCGCATCTCTATTTAATATAAGTTTGTTCAAAATCCAACAAGTGTTCAGGATAAATAAGCGGGGCACGATTTCGGACTGACGGGAGTGACGGTGACTATTTATATGCCCTCTCACCCACCCCCTGATTTTCTTCCAGAAGACATAGCATAATAATTAAGATGAAATGTAGAAGACCAAATGAACTATTTTTATAAAGTTAAGGATGATGCCATGTCTTGGACCAGTACAGGTCATAACGGTACAATTTTGTGTTCAATCTTACGGCTAAGAAATCGAAGGTAACCGAACTTCAAAACACGTTATGTTAAGAAATGAAATTCGTTATAAAAACTTGAAAACAAAGAATTGGGAAAAAAGAGTAGATAGTCCTGTGCATGTTATTACCAGCGGATGTTCAACATACAAGCAGATCTGTGTTTAGGCTACACGATCAGAGACAAAGATATGTTTAAACATATACGTCTTCCAATCCTCACATCACTGAAATGTATCTGCTCTTGTAAAAAGTTACAGGTATTCTGGACACTTTTCTGTAGACATCGGAAAAAAAGATTATTTTTAAGGCCTGTAATTTACAATTCGGTCCTATAACGGGTTTTGACGTACTCCTTACCTACGATGTACAAACTAGGAAAAACTTTCTTTTTTACAGTATCTTATAAGTCGTCCGTGTTGAAAAGTTTAAAGAATGGGTAACTGTTTAACACAGGTTTACCAATATCACTGAAAAAAACTGTCTAAACGAAACACGTAAAGAAAGAAGTTATACAGTGTCCACTTGACAAACTCGTTCCCAGATGACACTACAGTTTGTCAAATTCAAGCAAAACATTATTGTAAAAACCATACTGTATATTTCACAGGTTCATACAGTTTAACATGTCACATCATAGCATGTAATTCTTAAAAAAGAATCTTTTATTCCCGGGCTGCCCTGACATTCGAGAAATATTCAAAGGTATGCCACTATAATGATTGACACTTTCAATAACAAAGACTTTCATTGAAATCAGAAGGACATATCCATAATAAATTGTTATTAC
The DNA here is from genome assembly GCA_022818135.1 of Saxidomus purpurata. Classification (NCBI taxonomy): domain Eukaryota; kingdom Metazoa; phylum Mollusca; class Bivalvia; order Venerida; family Veneridae; genus Saxidomus; species Saxidomus purpurata. Next base: position 15,812,140 of record JAFMSR010000001.1, on the reverse strand, counting down.
TCTATTGGAGTCGCGCATTATGATGTTATAAAAGCACATCATTTACGTTAATTCATAATGATGTCACAACTACCTTGAATCACTAAAAAGCTGCTGCTACTGCTAAGCTACTGCTACTGCTGAGCTACTGCTACTGCTGAGCTACTGTTACTGCTAGGCTACTGCTTCTGCTGAGCTATTGCTACTGCTAAGCTACTGCTATTGCTAAGCTACTGCTACTGCTACTGCTGAGCTACTGCTACTGCTATGTTACTGCTACTGCTGTGCTGCTGCTACTGATGAGCAACTGATACTGCTGAGCTACTGCTAAGCTACTGTTACTGCTGTGCTACTACTACTGCTCAGCTACTGCTACTGCTGAGCTACTGCTACTGCTAAGCTACTGCTACTGCTAAACTACTGCTACTGCTCAGCTACTACTACTACTTAGCTACTGCTACTACTTAGCTACTGCTACTGCTAAACTACTGCTACTGCTCAGCTACTACTACTACTTAGCTACCGCTACTGCTGAGCTACTGCTACTGCTAAACTATTGCTCATTGCTCAGCTACTACTACTGCTCAGCTACTGCTACTGATGTGCTACTGCTGCTGCTGAGCTATTGCTACTGCTGTTGCTAAGCTACTGCTACTGCTGAGCTACTGCTACTGCTGTGCTACTGCTACTGATGTGCTGCTAATGATGAGCTACTGCTTCTGCTTTAAGCTACTGCTACTGCTAAACTACTACTACTGCTCAGCTACTACTACTGCTCAGCTACTGCTGTGCTACTACTACTGTTCAGCTGCTGCTACTGCTAAGCTACTGCTACTGCTCAGCTACTGCTACTGCTGTGCTACTGCTACTGTTCAGCTGCTGCTACTGCTAAGCTACTGCTACTGCTCAGCTACTGCTACTGCTGTGCTACTGCTACTGTTCAGCTGCTGCTACTGCTGTGCTACTGCTACTGCTCAGCTGCTGCTACTGCTGTGCTTCTGCTACTGTTCAGCTGCTGCTACTGTTGTGCTACTGCTACTGCTCATCTACTGCTTTAAGCTACTGCTACTGCTAAGCTACAGCTACTGCTAAGCTACTGCTACTGCTAAGCTACAGCTACTGCTAAACTACTACTACTGCTCAGCTACTGCTTCTGCTGTTGCCAACTTCACATTTTGTAATTTTGCTACTGCTACTGCTGAGCTACTGCTACTGCTATGTTACTGCTACTGCCAATTTCACGTTTTCTACTGCTGCTACTGCTACTGCCTACTTTCTATACATCGTTAAAAGTTGAACGTGTGTTAATAGTCACCTCAATATAGCAGCCACCTACACTTAGGAGCCAAACCTGATGAATCCCATTACATTGATTTAATAGATATATACCTGTAATACATGCAAGCAGTCACCTGTCTTAAATTAGTCATGTTAATTGCACTCCTTGATGGACTACTTCATACAAGTTTGATCGCATATGTAGAAAATCGATATGATTATAAATGGAACGACTTTTAACGATATTTAAAGGTAGTTAATCTTTATGGTCTAAAAACACGCGTGCACATACACTGAACAAGGAAGGTCAACTCAGATAACATAAATATCATGTGATTTAAACTGTTTTAACAAAATGGCGACAGGCGGTGCAAACGATAAAGACATACATTCAGATGAAACTTTTGATTTATTGTGCTGTATGTGTAAACATAAGAACAAGAATACAGAAGCTACCAAGTTCTGTGTAGATTGTCAGGAGTATTACTGTTCAAGTTGTGTCAAGTTTCACGATGAAATTCCTCCGTTATCCAGACACAAGATCCTTAACAAGGACAAGTTTCAGCCGGGTCAAAGTCAAAGGCTACAGATGGTACCGACGGAACGCTGTGACAGACACCGTCATAAACACGTGGACATGTACTGCCAGAATCATGACGCAGTTGGCTGTTCCACGTGTATAGCTGTTGATCACAAGTAAATTTTCATTTTCCTTTTTAAGACTTTCGATAAGTCATTATTTAATTGTATTTTAAGTGTTAAAATCTTAAGTCTGACCGAAATCGTTTCTCGCTAAGAGAACCGAAGCAGTTTGGACAGGGTCGGGTTAACCCTTACAATGTTAGAAGAAAATGAGAAATGTCAGTAAATGATTACTAAGTTTAAGGTTTGCTTTTGATACATACCGGTTCATGCATTGTTTATGAGATGTGTACCGTATCTAGGCTTGAAGGTTCCGTTGTCTGTAGTTTTATAGATCCTGTAGTAATCATTCAACATTTTAAAGTGCTTAATGATATAAAACTACCAATTATGGAAATACGTATTCACAGCTGAAAAAATATAAAACATAGGAAGTAAAAATATCTTCTATCTATTTCAGATCTTGTGGAAACACTTTCTTCATACCAGACTTTCTCCAAAATAACACAGACACATTAGGCCCCAAAGATATTGACCAGAAACTTGGGAAAGCAGCAGATGCATTGACAAACGAATATGCGAAGTTTGGGCAAGAAAAAGAACGACTTCTGAAAAGTAAGGACACGCATTTGGGAAAGATAAAAGAATTCAGACAAAAGGCAAACGAAAGACTTGACATACTTGAACAGAACTCTATTGACGATGTAGAAGCAAAATATAAATCGGAACTGGACCAACTGGACGAGGAAATGCATCAGATTGATACGACCAAAGTGGAAGTTCTATCAGCTAAAGATGACCTATCTACTGCTGGCAGTAATGTATCACAGTTGTTTGTCAGCAAAAAGAAAGGTAAAAATATTGCTGATTGTACTACAAGATACATTAATGAAATTAAAGATGAACCAAAAGTTAGAGAAATGAAATTTGTACCAGAGAAAAAGTTAACGGTAGTGTTAAATGAACTGAATCTACTTGGCCAACTAGAAGAAACCAGTGCTACTGATGATGGGCAAAATGATAATAGTAAAAGGGAAACAACTGCTGTAAGTACGGAAACTAGCAATAAGAGACAAGGCAGTGCGTTACTAAAGGTAAAAGAGAAGAAGCAATACAATGTTAGAATACCATCAGACAGTAGAAACTGTAATATTTACAGTGCATGTGTCCTTGAGGATGGGACAATAATACTTGCTGATTTCAACAACAAGAAGCTTAAACGTGTCGACAATACAACATACTCTGTGACAGACTATTGTGATGTATCTGGTTATCTATACCAAGTATGCGCTATCAGTAACCAGGAAGTGGCTGTCAGCTGTGGTAACTATAATTACATTCAGTTTGTCTCCCTTGGAAATAAAATGTTACCTACAAAACAGATCAAAACAAACCACAGGTGTCATGGTCTAGCTTATGTAGCTGGACAACTGTACATTTCAGACAAAACAAATGTATACATATATACAGTATCAGGTACCAAGCTACAGCAGTTCAACAAAGACCAGTCTGGACAGAAACTGTTCTCTAACATCTACAGTATAGCTGTCAACAATGATGGTTCCAAGATCTATGTTGCTGATTTCTATAACGGGCTTATTGCACTTGGTAGCGATGGAAAGGTTGTTGCAGTATTCAACAGTTCAGAGTTAAACTGTGCTGAAGATGTATGTTTAACAGAGAATGGAAATGTGCTTGTATGTGGGTTTGACTCTAAGAATGTTGTACAGCTTACTCCTGACTGTAAGATGATTGGAGAGATACTGAAGTATGATACTTATTGCCATGCCATCTGTTACGATGCTAAACATTCCAAACTTATTGTGGGTTTAGTGTGTAATGACAACATACTTGTGTGTGATGTGGTGTAACAACAGTATTGTACAACGCTACATATTGCCTTATAAAACTTTTCCTGTGAGTTTAAATGAGTTGTAGAATATTGATGTGTTTGATATAATTTGAACAGTATGAATCACTTAAACAAATGTTCTTGTTTAGATATATTTCAACTTAATCATTATCAAGCAGAACTGTTGTATCTTAATAACCAACAAAACAGTTTTTTATATACTTATGAAGGTCTCACATAGCATAGTAAAAATGCATCTTTTGCAGTAACTTTATCATTCTCGCAGCATTAGTATTTTCATTCGATATCTCAACTAAATTTGAATTAGTTGAGTACCTGCCTGAGAAATGCATGATGCAACTAATTGTTTTGGTATTTCAATCTGGTTACAAAAAGGATACAATGTACTGTAGTGAGTTTGTGAATTAAAAGATAGGACTGTTTTGTTCATCATTTTAGTATACAGTTAAACCAGTCAACAAAGACCACTGCATGGAAACTACAAATGTGATCTGTGTTGATAGGCGGTCTGCGCAGGTGTTTCTATTTTAGATGAATAGTGCTCTGTGATCTCCCTGCTGGTCTTTATTGGCATGGTGGTCTTTATTCAGAGTTGGTCTTTAACACAGGTTTGACTGTACACTCAACATGTAGAATAGATATTGTATTGTATAAATGATTACCGTAGATGATTTAAATGGAATGTACGGTGTTTGATACTGAACTGTACATAAAATCTCAATAAACTTTTTTATTTCAATGTGTTTCCTTTTTTACCATTATCAAAACAAACCCACTACAAGTAAATAGCAATACAATTTTACATTATTAATATTCACATATACATTTCTGTACCCTAACCCTGATAATTTTAAAAAACAGACTTGTTGATGTTTCAAAATGGACAGCAATATTAAATATTCAAGGGGTGCTCGTTGATAATTATTGACTAAATAGCAAATTTTGCAAATAATGATCAAACTGTAGATCTAGTTGCTGCTGGTCAAAAAAAATACTTTAAATACCATTGGTCTAGTGGTTTAGGCATCCGTCTTGGGAGCGGGGGGTCGAAGGTTCGAATCCCAGCAGGGGTCCGTTCTGATATGGTCGGTTGGTGAGCCGCCAGCTATATAAATAATGGTTACCGTATGCCTACCTGCTTGGTGCCTGGCATTAAAAGGATAGGATTCGGGAGGTAAATGTGCTCAAAAAGAAGGTGTCTCATAAGTCAGAAATGGCTGGCCCTTTAAGTAGGTGTGACACTGTGATAAACAAACACTTTACCTTTTTACTTTTTATGCTTAGAAATTACCTAGGACAAAAGTAATAAAGATGTTATCAATAATACATAAATATTTCTCTTAAAGCCACTTTATCACTTTAGATACTTATATAGACTGATAAATTTACCGATAGAGTAATGATAGAACTGTGTTCAGTTTACTCTAAAACAATGCTGACGCAAACCTGTTTTCATATTTTTGTCGATTCTTCACTAAAAAGCGTTTAGTTGTCGGTAGCGTTTCTTACATGTACTTTTATAATAATAATAATAAATTCTTTATTTATCGAAGGTAACATATTGCGCTGTGTGTATATGTTACAGGGTGAGAAAACGGGACTCGAACCCGGTACCCTTAGCTTACGGGAAAATGCCCCACTATGCTTTCCGGCCCAACAGTCTTTCAGTCCTTTCCGTGATATACGCCCCTGGGAACTGGACTTTCGTCCTCGAATTTCAGGAATCCAGCTATAATAGTAATCGAATTAACATTGCAAGCGTCGTAAGATTGTTCAAGCAATTATGTCTCAGTCCTATGAAGAACGCCAATTGTCACAGGGTGAGAAAAAATATGCAGCCCCACTGGGATTTAAACCCGGGACCCTTTGCTTACAGGGTAAATGCTAACCCGACTGAGCTATCGGACAGTATGCACATTTTATACCCAAATTTTGATTTCGTCCTTAAATCTGTACCGTGACATAATTATAGTATGTATAGGTAAAACACGAGTGCGGGAGGTCGGGGGTTCGCTCCCTGGCCGCGTCATACCAAAGACGTAAAAATTGGTACTAGTAGCTTCCTTGCTTGGCGCTCAGCATTATAAGAGAAACTGGCTTCTTTTCTCTTATACCCTCACGGCGATGGATACCATCAGGAATGAGGTGCCGAGAGTGATTAATATAAGTTGTTTAACTTGTTTCACAATCGACCTAAGATAAATTAGTATAAACTAAGTATATTAGTAAATTAATAAACTGTAGGTAAAATTCGCTTTTATCATGTTTACATAAACAATATATCAGTGGTCCAGTAGCCCGGTGTAAAATTATGCCTATATATTTTGTTAGAAAATGTTTATAGTAATGTAGCCTTGTAATACCATCAAAGACGTGTGGCGTAGTGGATAATTCGACAGTTGTCGCAACTTGGGATCATGAGTTCAAGTCCTGGCCGGGGACGTATTTTCTTGCATCCATATTAGTCTATTCACTATTCATGAAATGCGCGCGATTTTATTGGAAGTAAATGTAAAATGACTTCAGAATTATGTCAATATGTAAGAGTAGAAGAGGTAAATTTGAAAAAGAAAAGAAGTGCAGGCTGAAAGAAATGTGATTAAAGCTGCAATGTACAGAAATTGTCAAAAATGCAAAGAAGGTAATTGATGATACTGTCGTTTTCATTATTGATGTAAGCGATAAAGGAATGAGAAGACAAAAGTTCAATCCAGATACACTCTAAATCTCCTAACTCGAGGTCTAGTCTTTTTTTCTAGTGCAACGTTTCAGGCCTTCAGATATAGGGTTAACT